>JAOXYI010072487.1:0-12474 GCA_028566495.1 Lithophaga antillarum | reverse complement strand
GACACAACAATGGTTTAAGTAACAGATACAATGGATAAGTGTGAATTCGTTGAAAACAATCCACTCGCCTCCGGCTCATGGATTCTTTTCTACGAATCCACACTTCTCCATTGTATCTCCTATACATAATCTCTTAACCAAGGATTGTCAAAATATCGAGCTATTTGCTTCGGATTGTTCTTAAATAGTCCTGCAGGAACTCTAGGAATATAAAATGTGGATGTCTCGCTGGTTGCAACAAATTCGTATAAAAATGGTCGCAGATAATTTAAAATACAGAAAAATATCCTTCACCATGAAAACTAAACAGTCACTGAAGCGTGAAATTGAAGTAAATGTTAAGTGACACATGCCAGACTGCCATCCACTATTCAAGATATTCCTGCAGACCTAACAAATTGAAATCCCTATTATCAATAACTAGTGGAAAATGATCTTGAGTGCGTAAATATAACAAAGTCAGTGGAATGTGAAATTAAAGTCGATGTAAAATGACACAGACCAAACTGGCAAGTACTCCTCAAGATCTTTCTATAGACCAAATATGACACCCTCAGTATCAACAGCTAGTGAGAAGTAAACTTAACAAAGTCAATGGGGCGTAAAATTGATGTTAAGGTCATGTGACATGTGTCTGACTGGCAAGCACTCACTAGGATCTATCCACACACCTAATGTGATGAATCTGTGATTACAGTTACAGAGTTATTAACAACTATTCAAAAGTTTACGCTGTCGCCGCCGGAAAAGTAATGCGCAAGTCTCGCTATTCGCGAGATTCTTCGTCAGCAAGCCGTAAAATAGAAGGACACAATATTCTAACTGCTTGTTAAAAAACTTGCCGCCAAAGGTACAAATATGTTTGAGTTCTCCCGTTTATAGAATAGCCTAGCCTGGTATCATCGGCAGGATTCTAAACTATTTGAATTACCATGGGAAAGTTTAGGTTCGTTTTGCTTGTGAAGATATATTGATGGAATTAACACACTTTGACTTATTTATATGAAAAATGAGTATAAGCATAACATTTATCATTATTTCATTTCAATTCTCTTCAATTTTCGCAAATGAAATTGAAAGGATAAAGCTTCTTTCTCAAAGGGTAATTATCTCGTGGCCACGACTTAGCTATCTCGTGGCTACGAGATAAAAACAAATTTGCACATGTCCCCTCCATGCTCTTCCGAAGGTATGTATGTACATGAATGCGTCTGTCATAACCTTCCATTTTAGAGCATTTCTGTAACGAAAGTGCATTGTTTAGCATATGCAACTAGAACACTGTGTTTGTCATGTCGGTAATTGGTTTGTTTTGAGGATGATAAATCTCATCTATACAACCTCGACCTAGATCATTTTAAGCCACAGCCTAATTTCCATCCAAAGGGCAAGGCACTTAATGACTTACTAATTTTGTGGTAAAAAAAGCGTATAAAAGACCATTGTGGATAAAGTATTTTGGCCAGTTTTTCTTTTCTTACATATAAAACATTGCTGGTGTCAAACTGGAGATTCTTTTAAACATCTGTTTGGCGTGTGTAAGCTGTTTGGTGTTCATAAACTCCATATTACTTATCAAGTTCGATGAGAACATCTTGTAAGGAAACTGATTTACCTGTTCATGAACTATATTTTTATGATTTGAGGGAAAAAATACTATCAAATAATATTTTTTTGTCAGGATGTACAATATTTTCCAATTAATTTAATTTAAACTCCGGTAATCTTCTCATTCTATTAAAAGCTATGTTTAAGCAATTCTTGAAGAACTTTCGGTTATTAAGAAATTCTTTTCGCATCAGTTTAAGATGAATTTGTATTCGGTGAGGTAGCAAATGACCCAGAGACAATAAAATGTATACATATTATAGCGTTTTTAATGAAGTCTAAAAACTGAACACTGCAAATGGATATGGACCCTAGTCATTTGGGAAATCTGTTTGACATGTAATTGCAACAATATTTGTAGCATTAGATCGTTGTTTGTTCAAAATTATATTTTATCAGAAATAATGCAGCAAAATTTTTTATTAAGATAAGAGGTGAATATAGCCTTTACCCTCTCACCATATTCTCATTAACAAGCTGGTACTTGCAACTGTAAATTAGCTGGCTCGACTCTTCAAATGATCAGAAAAAAATATACCATTCATTTTAGAATACATGTATTTTCTATCTATTCACAGAGCCGACGGCAGCACCCGGTAACATTCACGCCTTAAAAATGGGAATAACAACGCTTACAATTACATGGGATCCGCTTTCAGCATTCACAAAGAATGGAAAAGTCCTAGGATATAAGTAAGTCACATTTATTGTCTCTATAAAATATGACTTTTTTCACTTTTTGCTTGATGATCAGTAATTGTTTAACCGATACATACTGTATAATAAATGTTTGACTTTATCTCTGTTAAAACAGACAAGCAAATGACTTCCCAGTATTTAACTAAGTTATGGATATGGCTATCTTTATTTCCCTTGTACCATAAAATGTAACTTGTGTAACGTGACAAATACCAGTTTTGATGCAGTAATTTCACATTTAATAACTAATTTAATAATTTAATAACTATTAAATTAAGCGAAAGGGGGTCGAAAAATTTCTATGTACATTCATTTAAACCAAAATGACACATATAGTCATCTAAAGACAACTCTTATAATTAGAATAGTCTCAGTCTTCAAATAATTTATTACCTTGTACCAGAAGCAAAATGTGATAAATATAAAATCTGAATTTCTGGATGTAGATTTCAGCTATAAATACCAGAAGCAGCACAATATGAAGCAATTTTAAGAGAGTAAGTATTAGGCTTCATACTGCGAACAGTGGCAATTTGACTGCTTCTGCATTTTACATCGCATACTGAACGCCATAAAAACGCATCATAAAAATATTGTTTCAAAATTTAATTTATTAGTTAATTGTATTTTCGTCATCGTAGATCCTACACATGTCCATTTGTATTTACAACTGAATGTGTCCTTGACCTTTTTGTGACCTTTTCTACTGGACATGATTTGGGGTTGCATGACGGGTGGTACATGCATAGATGGGGATGCTTACCCTCTCGACGCACATGGTCTCAGTCCATTCTGGAGTTCATGCAATCCCAGCTATTTGTATACTTGGATCTGTCATCTTTGGAATCATAAGTTCGAACTGATTTTGGTATACAACTATTAATATTTAATTCCAAATGTTAAACATGAAAAATTTCCCTAATGGTACACGTACAAACGTTAGGTACAATTTTGCAATGCGTTCAGTTAACCATATCTCTGGGCAACAGTGTTTTCACAGGCAACCCATATTGATAACTTATAAACTTCTTGTTAATCGTTTTCTTGAAAGTGTTAACGTCCGTTTCAAAAGGAAAATTTGAGAAGAATTTTTTGGTGGACAATTTCATAATCAAGCTTACAAAATAGCCTGTCTTACTAATTCTGAACGCAATCGTACTATAGGCATGCTTACAGCTGAAACTTCAGCTAGTCATTTCGGTTGCCATCACAACACCATACTCTGTCTTCATGAACATTGTCTAGCAACCAAAAATGTAGATGATCGACTCCGGCCGGGGCTCTACATGTTACGACGCTACAGCAAGATCGTCACATCTTCTTGCAACTTTTGGGCAATCGTTTTCCACCTGGACGCCACAACCCTAGAATTAGTGACCAAACGGAAAGACGTCACCTCTACGAAAATCGTATGTATGCCAGACGACTTTTCCGCGGTCAAGTGCTTATACCACGTCGTCGACGTCAGCGTTTTAAGTGTACCGGGGCACATTTACCATGGACTTGCTAAAGATGCCAAACAATTGTTTTTCGGACGAATCTTGGTACTGTGTTTCTTGTACAGACGCTCGAACCAAAGTATGGAGGCATAAAGCTGAACAATTTGTGCGTTCTAATGTTGTATCCAGGAGGTTGATCGTTTGGGTGGGGGAAGCGTTATGATGTGGGCTTCTATATTCTTTCGGTACCAGCCGCAGATCCACTTCTGTGAGAGGTCATTAAACGCACAGAGGAATAGAGATGAAATCTTGATACCTGATGTCGCGCTAATATTCGGTGCTCATCTGGATTTACAGCTCTTTCAACAGGACAATGCTCGTTCACATACCACAAGGATATTAACGGACTTTTCAAATATGCAAAACGTCCGTTGCATGCAGTGGCCACTCCTTACCTGGCATGGCCCCTATTGAACATGCCTGAGATGGGTTGAAAGCAGTGCCGTTGAAACAACGAACGTCGCGGAACGGAGCCGTGCTCTAATGGAAGAGTGAAACAAACATGCCACAGGCAGTAATTCAAAACGTTATGAATTCAGTGCGTTGTCATTGTGTCGCCTACAAGCGAGAGGTGGACACACAAGATACTGACTTTTGATTTTAGGGGTTGTGTTGTTACAACAGCTTTATGACATCACTGTAAGGGGATGTTATATCGAAATGGAAATGATTTTGAGCAATGGTATTCATTATCTGTTGTGACCATCTTAATAAGTTTTACGCGTTGTTAAGAAATTTTTCCAACAACATATTTTTGTGGTGCGTTTTTAAGGCGTTCAGTATTTTTACAGTCAGATAATACGCTGCGGTTTACTGAATTTTCAGTTTGAGAGGGAAATGCAATTACTCCTCTCCCCATATGAGGACTTCGTGTTGAACTTCAATTAACTGCGGATCAAATGATGTGAATTCAAACAGTATTATACTTCAAGCAGAAAAAAATACTTGTTAGACTGAGAATACCCCAAGGGCTGCTAACGGAAGTACATTTCTGAAATGTGAAACACACTCTATCAAATTTTGACATTATATCCTGGAAGTTCACTCTTACACACAAAGACTACATCTGAAAACAAATAATATTTTGAGAAATATATACTTTCCACTTTTACTTCAATTATCCCTGAAACATCTAATCACTTAAAGTTTCCAGAATTTCACTTCTCCCCCTCTTCATTCAACAATGACTGGTGGATCTCATTACTGCACCATAATATTAACATTAATACTGATATTTATACATTTGAACTTGTTTTATTATCTCACAAACCCAACATTATACAATATACATTTTAAGTTACTCTAACCCTCTTTAAATTATTCTGGTTTTTCATTTATTTATCCCTGGTAAGTTCAATAAATTGCAAAATAATTGACTACTAGAAGGAAAAAACCACATTTCATAGCACTACTCCATTGCTTGTTGTTACCATCGTGTTAGGTGATTCTGTTTACGTCATCATTTTCACCCTCGTTAGTTATTAAATATACAGTAGCGACGAAGGACAACACCCCCAGATAATAGATAATGCAAAACTGAACTGTTTACTAAGAATAATACTTGTGTATCGTGGGGATTTTTATCTTCATTTTATACCCCAAAAATAATAATAATAATAAATAAAATAAAATAATAATATAAGTAATATTTCTATAAGAGATGTAGTAGTATGGGTTGGTATGTTGGGGTTTATCATTACTTTTAGCAATATTTCCGCTATATTATGACTACCAGATGTATTTGGAGAGGATAGCCCGGACAGATATCAAGCTGACTAGTGAAATCGCGACCTTAAGTAGGTGGCTGGAAACCTTATCACTTGAAGTGGGTTGTAGTGGAATGCAAAAGTACAAAAATGTAAAGCAATAACTTCAGATAACTAAAATGTTTTTCTTAGTGAATTTTCTTTTCAATTATAGGATGTTTTATCAGGGTCCTGGTTTAAAAGGCACTCAAAGCACTACTATCAGAGGCGAAGCAAACAGAAATTATACAGTGTCAGGACTGATGCCAAATTCGACTTACAGATTTATTTTGCAAGTAGTTAATGATGTAGGATCCGGACCGTACAGTTCTTTTATACCATTTACAACGCTGCCAATACGTAAGTAATCTTTCTGAACATTAGACCTCTGCTATAGACTACTTATACTTTCCACTCAGAATAAACAGGACGAAAATATTGAAACAAATTTAATTAATCAGAAAGTTTAAAACTATAAAAGCCCATCCAACTACAAAATGTTTTTAACTGGCTGTGGCAAAATTGCCTAATGTATAAATGAAAACGCTTAGAAATACATTTATTTTTCAGTGAATTTCGTGAAATAACTCAAAATGCGTATATGTCTTTCCATTCAGTTTTCACTTATGTCGTGTGCTTGAGCAAGTGAAAACTTTTTTCAACAAATACCAATGAGACAAATGAATTTAAGACAGGACATTGTCAGGTAAAACATCATGAACATAAAGATGTATTTAAAACGCAGATGAACTAGAATAAAACTAATACAAATTTTACTCTTAGAAACAAATGGGAGTGATATATTGGCCAGACGGGTAAATATATCCTATATTATACCAGTGATACAAATAGTCAATGGGAATGACAATAGTGATACAACATGTCCATATATAATAGTATCTCCTACTGATAAATAAAACATGCTGTATAAAGTACTCTGTCCAGTGATATGTAGGTTCCCGTTACAGAGACAAAACTCTGCCGATCAACAAACTAGAAAGTTACTATTCCAAACTTAACCAAATATTAAAAGTAATTGTTCTCTTACAAGACATGTATAAGACACCAAAAAAATTGAGTCAGTCGAAAGTATATTTAATTCCTGATTTGGTGACTTTGTTTCCTTTATCTCACTAGAAGTCAAACTTGTTTGATCCCAGTATCAAATGGAACGTATAATTCTATATGGAGTGACCAAAATAACTGATAATTTCTATTTTAATGTGTATTGGGATCCCATTGTGACACTTTTATTGCTTATTAAGTATTGATGGATAAAAGTTCAAAATCATGTAATCATCATTAAAATCGTCGTAAAATGAAATAAACGTAATCGATTACACTCACACAATTGTCGATTTAACCTGTAATTCTGCTTCAATAACTTAATGAAATGAAAAACAAAAGCATTAAAAATGACTTATTTACGTTGCAATAGTTGAATATTGATTTGTTACATCCGCTTTAAAAGCTTTGTAAGTAAAAAACATCTTCAAATTACTTCGACAATTTTCATACTTTTTATTTTAATTATACCCCCATCGCCGCCTCAGAAGCGGGAAATATAGTAATCATTTCTTCAGTCCGTTCATCTGTCTGTCAGTCCGTAACCATTTTGTATCCACTACTCCTCCTTAACGGCTTCATGGAATTTCAAGAAGCTTAAACGCATTCTCAGTATGAGATATACTTATGCACCATATATTTCATTTTGTCATTATTGAAAATTTTCCAGAAATTAGCTATTTTACATGTACTTACATGTTAGCTCTAGGTAAGGGAGGGGTCCCACACTGTATCCGCTACATCTCCATAACCACTATATGGAATTTCACAAAACTGTAATACAATCTTCAGTTTGAGGTGTGCAGAGGTGTGCACCATATGTTTTTTTTGTTTTAAAATTGAAAGTTCCAGAAATAGCAATTTTTACATGTACTTAAGCTCTGCTCGAAGGGGTCCCATATTGTATCCACTGCTCCTCCTTAACTATTACTTGAAATTAAAAAAAAATTAACACATTCTTTCTTTAGTATGAGGTATAGTTGTGCACCATAAATTATCTGTTTTCATAATTGGAAGTTCCCAGAAAATAGTCATTTTAAATGTACTTAGGCTCAGGAGGAGTGGGGTTCCCATTTTGTATCCACCACTCCTCCTTAACCACTATGGCATTTTACAAAACTTTAACAAATTTTGCAAGACGAAGTATACTTGTGCACCATATATTTAATTTTTTTCACAATTCATTTTATTTCTCGAAAATAGCCATTTTACATTTAGGTATGTTCTGGGGGAGGGAGATTCCGTATTAGATCAACTACTCCCCCTTAACCACAAAGTGGAATTTCTCAAAACTTCAACATGTTCTTTAGTAAGAGGTATATTTTTGCACCATATATTAATTTTTCCATACTTCAAAATTTTCCTGAAAACATGAAAATACCCAGTTTGATATGTTCTTAAGCTCTGGGTGAGGGAGTCCCATATTGTATCCAGCACTCTTCCTTCATCATTGTATGGAGTATCATTAAACTTAACATTTTCTTATGTATGCAATGTAGTCTTGTATGATTTTAAATCCCCCAAATGTGTACTTATTATAGCCCCGCGATAGAGAGGGGTATATGGTGATCATTGCTTCCGTCTGTCCGTCCGTCTGATCGTAATCAATTTGTATCCACAACTCCTCCTTAATCGCTTTATGGAATTCCATAAACAAATCTTTAAAACTTTTCCTCGGCATAAAGTGAAGTTGTGCACCGTATATTTAATTTTTGTCATTGTTCAAAATTTTGTACATAGGCTTTGTGGGAGGGGTTCCATATTGTATCCATTACTCCTTCTTAATCACTGCATGGAATTTCATTAGCTTTAACACATTCTTAAGTACTATAAATGAGTAATTATTTATATAAAAGTATGCACGATTTGGGAGACGCGGGATTATTGTTTTTTTATTTGTGAGCAATATGCTCATGGTATTCCTTGATTATTTTACAATAAATAGGTTTAGTGGGTGGGGGGTATTAATTCATGAGCTATGCTCACAGTACCTCTTGTTTTTATAACTTCAATATTATGTTTTATGTCAATTGCCATGAAGTGTGATACAGTTTACTAGTTGTTTTTCTGGGCACTGTCTAACAATAAAGCTGGTAGCCATATAGCTGAGAATTAAAATTGCTGAACCGTATTCAAACAAGCCTCTAAATGTTTTAGACACAACCCGAATAACAAACAATATTTGAATTCGATTACAGTGGAAATCTTTCCTTAATATTAAGCACAAATTATACAAAAAAAAAAAAAAATAGATCGAGCAATGTTTTTGGATTCCAACAGTGTCTGAAATCAATTCAACAATTTATGTACAGCAATATTATCAAGTTTATGAAATCAACATTAAAAGTAAACAATTTCAAATTACTAACTAAGATAAATTTATTCATGCTTTTCAAGAGACAACTTGATGGTTTATTTCAGTGACTCAGTATACCTTACTGATATTCAATACATATGGTATCATAAATGATTTTGTAATTTTGTGTTCAGTTCAAGGCAAAAAAAGACATTTTCCAGATAAATGATTCCCTCTTATTTAGACATGAATAATTTAACGATAAACATGACATAGACGTGACGCAATGTAACGTTTCACATCCACTTTAACAAATTTGAATTCCCTTCCTAGTATTTCAGTGTTACCATTCATCTCCAGAGTTCCACTATTAATCATCCAGATTTATTAGTAGACAAAATCAAAACGATACTTTGATTGTCTTTGGGAATTCTTGTAACATATACACTATACTGTTTAACGTGCGTTTAACGTGTGGTTGATTATGAATATCGTATGTGTTTACCATAAGGACAAAAAGTCATTAATTTATTTTTGGAATAAATATACCGTTCAAACAGATATCCTTTTGGCAAGTTATAGTTATATTCATTTTGAAAATAATCGAATTTCGATATAGTAAGTATTTCAGCGCGACATATCTATTGCTAAAGGATTCTATCAGATTGAATTTTAGTAACAATTCATTGATATTTTTAATTTTAAATGATGAAGTACTTTTGTTTCTCAAGTTTTTAATGTCTCGTAGCGTGAAGATTATGCGACGTTTTGAAAAGTATAAAATTTCAGAATTGCTTTATCCTGTTTTATTTCTGTTCGTCAATTTAATTTTTTCTTCTCCTTTTTTGCTTTCTCTCAAATGGCTTGTGCTAAAAAGTTCTTTAATGGGAATATATATAATCCAAAAATCTGACAGAGGCCATTGCACCTAACATTGTTATTTGACAGCAAAAATAAGATAACTTTATTCACAAAAATAAATATCATTATTTTAAGATACGGGTTATATATTTGCATTCTGACCATCAATGAAATCTGAAGCTGAAGTATTATAGTTACTGAAGCTAATTAAACTGGTACCTACTGAATGAAGGATCATTTCAGTTTGGATATATGTCAATAATAAAAACCGAAAAGCATGTTCTAATTAATTGTAGCAACAACCACTACGTCCACGACCACGACAACTACCACCACTACCACAGCAACGCCCACCACCACCACTACCACACCTATGCCCACCACAACCACGCTAACAACAACCACGTCTACAACGACACTGCCGACAACTGTCACTTCAACAACCACGCCCACCACAACCACTCCAACAACAACGACAACTAAAACCACTACTCTCACTACTACTACTACTACAAAAATCACAACCCGTGGGATTTCTTCATCACGTCAATCACAGGGAACATCTTTAATGTCAACCGTCACTTCAAATGAAGGTAACGTAATAAGATTTGCTATGTCTCTCAACTGTTCGTATTACCAAATTATCTTTTGTCTACAAAAGTACACGCAATAAATGGTACTTCTCTTTTTAGTTTTCAAATAAACGTACGAAGTCGTGATTATTCTGGGAAATATTCCACATCTGTTCCTCTTTCCTGTCTTTATAACGGGGCTTGGATAACTGAGTGGTTAAGGTCGATGAATCATGACCACTGGCCTAACACCGCTGTCATGGATTGGAGTCCCGCTCGCCCATCTCTTTCATGTGTTAAAGTTTCCAGACTTCTAGACACCTATCCATAATTGGAAGTGGGTGTTCACCGTTTAGCTAGATGGCCGACATGTCCCAATAAATAAAGCTGAAAAAGTGCAAAAGTGATGATTATCAACCAAAAAACCAACCTATATTTATTTGCTGGTACAAAGAAATCGTTTATCAGCGTCAGAATTCTGAGGATAACAGAAATATCATCAAATTATTGCAAATATAAAAAGTACTGTTAAATACAGACAATTTGTATATTTTTATGCATTTTTGTGTTTAAAACACAAATCAAGTTTTTTAAGTTTGATATTTGTTTTTGCATTAATCATTTTTACGACATTTCTCAGCATTGATTAAGTAGCAACAATTTATCACATATTTTTTCCAAATAAAACATAGAAGCGGTTAATTGTTGATCCGTTTTTGCGTAATAACACCGACCAATATCTATAATTCTGTAACAACTGGAATCTTTCAATCACTCTGGTTGTATGAGATATCGGTAATTGACTTGTTAATAACACATCAGATCGACAGAGGTAGCTTTAGTATTACAGTGTTTTCTACATGTAGATGCAAGATGTCATATGGAAGTTGTCCTGCGTCAAATCTCAGGCGAATTACAAACGAAACCATAATTTTGTTAAGCTGTTGGATTTTTTGACAGAACCACGTACAGGATATGTTTTAGATTTAAGAGATCGTTATGTGAAATAAAATTTGGTGTCGCTTTAAATCAGTGGAGTTTCACATAAAAGCAATCGCTCTGAGTAATTTGTTAAGAATTTTATTCATGTCTCCTTGAATGGGGCTATCATACATGGAATTATCTGATGAAGAATGTATTGAAATGATAGAATGCGACAAAAATGATGAAACAACAGGTAAGTCTCAGTTTCAAATAGTTCTATTTGCATTCGTATTCGTATATGTTGCATCATAAGATAAAGTGACAAATAACTCTAAAATTTCATGTACGTATATATTTTTTGTGTTTCTTTCTCGGTTGTGTGCTGTGTTGGTGTTCGAATATTTGATAAGACACTTCAAAATAAGCAGAGGTATAGATGACCAAGTGGTTAAATTCCCCGGCCTAACATCGCCATCGTGGGTTCGAGCCCCCGCTCCATTTCATGTGTTTAGGTTTCCAATCACCTACTCAAGGCCCCGTTCAATCCATTTCATGTGTATAAGGTTTTCAGTCACCTACAAGGCCCCGTTCAATCCATTTCATGTGTTAAGGTTTTCAGTCACCTGCTCAAGGCCCCGTTCAATCCATTTCATGTGTTAAGGTTTTCGGTCACCTACAAGGCCCCGTTCAATCCATTTCATGTATTAAGGTTTTCAGTCACCTGCTCCAGGCCCCGTTCAATCCATTTCATGTGTTAAGGTTTTCAGTCACCTACAAGGCCCGCTCAATCTATTTCATGTGTTAAGGTTTTCAGTCACCTACAAGACCCCGCTCAATCCATTTCATGTGTTTAGGTTTTCAGTCACCTGCTCCAGGTTGAGGGTTTCACCTGTGATCTGGATATAGTTGTCCAGGCTTTCGTCCCCAGTAAGTCTGGTAATAACGATATAGCCAATTGTTGAATGTGATGATACCCTTGAGGTGGGAAACCCCCAATGTACTTTCTTAACATTTTCTAGTTATTTCATGATTTTTTAAGTGCACATAGCTTACTCAGCTTAAGTTTAACTTGTTTAACACTATATATACTCTGAATCGCACATGTCATTCCTACCTTGTGTCAAAAGATGAACGTTACTTTAAAGTCTTCTAAGAGAATGCTAACCGCCCGGAAGGAATCCTCTGCTAAAAATAGCACGGTCTCC
>JAOXYI010072378.1:0-12478 GCA_028566495.1 Lithophaga antillarum | reverse complement strand
GTATATTTTCAGGCCATACATTGTCTGCTTCCTGTTTATTACATGTATATCCAGTTATATGTCGTCTATGTCTTCTTACACCCTGGTTCTAAGGTTTTTTTTTGTGGGTAGTCCTCTTCAAACCTTATATAGATTAACTTAAAGCATATGCTCATTACAACATCTATTATATACTATAAATATTAACACATTTATCCTACACTTAGGCTTTAGGTTTTTGTCATGACTACTTTTAAACCTAGTATGCTTATGTGTTACAAATGGAATCTTTTTTTTCTGTTTAAAAGAAAACATTTTTTCTGTGAATGTAGTAATGGTACACTCCAATCCACTTATAATGAAATTCAAGGAAGATGTTAAATCCATTCATTTTACCTGAACTTTAATGAAAAGAATTTTCAGTCTTCTTTTTAGCTCATCTGAGCCATTACTTGGCGTCCGTCGTCGTCCGTCGTGGTTAACTTTTCACGTTTCAATCTTCTTCTCTGAAACAACTTGATAGATTGGAACCAAACTTGGCAGGAATGTACATTAGGTAGCCCTCTACAAAGTCTGTGTTTTTAGTGCCGATCAGTAATTCAACATGGCCACCAGGGCCTATAATGTGTTTTGATTAGCTGAAATTTTAAACATTTCTTGTCAGAAATAAAAAAAACCGATGAACTTATGTCATGGTGTGAATGATCCTTGGATGGTCCTCTACTAAGTTTGTTTTTGGTGCGGAATCAGAAATCTAACATGGACGCCACCGGGAGACATAGTTTAACATAACACCCTATGGGAAATACATACAAATAGCTTCTTCTCAGAAACCGTTGAACAGATTGAACCAAAATTATGCCAGAATGATCAAACGATGGTTCTTCACAAAGTTGTGTTGTTGGAGCCGATTGGAAAGCCAAAATGGCCGCCACTGCAGAACATAATTTAACATAGGACCCTAGAGGACATAGAAACAAAAAGCTTCTTGTTTGAAACTGTCAAACTGATTGAACCAAGATTATTTATAAATAATTAGGCGATTAGGTCCTTCACAAAGTTTGTATTTTTCGTGCCAAACGGAGATTGAAGATGGCCGCCAGTGCGGGATATAATTTAACATGTAACCCTATGTGAAATACATACGAAAAACTTCTTGTTTAAATCGTCAAACTGATTGAACCAAGATTATGCATAAATGATAAGGCGATGGTCCTTCACAAAGTTTTTCGTGCCGATCGAAATCCAAGATGGCCGCCGGGACATAGTTTAAAATGGGACCGTGTGGGAAATACGTATAAATAGCTTCTTCTCAGAAAGCCTTGTAGAGATTGAATCAATATTGTGCATGAATGATCAAATGATTGTTCTTCACAGAATTTGTGTTTTTGGTGCCAATCGGAAATCTAAGTTGGCCGCCACCGCGTGACATAGTTTAATATGGGAACCCATGGGAAATACATAAAAAAGCGTCTTGTTTGAAACCGTCAAACTGATTGAACCAAGATAATGCATGAATAATTAGGTGATATTCCGTCAAAAAGTTTGCATTTTTCGTGTCTATCAGAAATCCAAGATGGTTGCCGCCGCGGGACATAGTTTAACATGTGACCCTATGGGAAATACATACAAAAAACTTCTTGTTTGAATTGTCAAGCTGATTGAACCAAGATTATGCATGAACGAAAAGTGATGGTCCTTCACAAAGCCTTTGCTTTCGTGCCGATCAAAATCCAAGATGGCCGCCACCGCGGGACATAGTTTAAAATAGGACCGTGTGGGAAATACGTACAAACAGCTTCTTCTCAGAAAGCGTTGAACAGATTGAATCAATATTATGTATGAATGATCAAATTATTGTCGACAAGAGTAGAATACCAACTACTGATTAAAAAATACAGATATAAGACAATACAGGTATAACTAAAACAACAAGAACTGAAGATTGAACAGCACGAACTCTTATACAAAATCGACCGTGAGATCAGGTATCTATCACATTATTCTATGATATTTTATATAACAAGAAACATCTTATATTTAACATTTAACATAAAATGAACGGAGGATCTTATTGTGTTTTTCCAAATCCAAAACATATTAACAGGCGATAGAAATCCCAAATGGGCTCGATCGTGTACCCCTATCTACTAATATATTCCTATGATCGTAGTATGAAGCTTCTTAAAACAAGACTATTCTAATCCGATCCATTAAAGTCACTTTTTCGGTATATATATATGATGTTTTGTTATTCAGTAATATACAACATATTTGTTGAATTTGATGAATGAGTTTTTCAATTAACAATTGATATTCCTGAGGGCACACATATTATCTTTCTATAGTCGCTTGAGGCTGAAATGTGCAAGGCATTCTTAAAATAGTCTCTTAAGATCAGTCCTAACATAACACCCAAGTTGAATTGCAAAACAGAGATTTCGGCTGCCTGACGTTAACTTTCGAGCAGAGAAATGACTGGTCTGAACTGTCCTAGCGACTGATTAAAATTAGCACGGAAAGCAGAGATTGTCCTAAAACAATTTCCTATAACAATGTAGAAGACTGTGCTGGACCTGGACTTATTCCTAAGATTGTTTTTGCCAGTAGAAACGAACATGTTCTAGTGAAACTAATACTTTTATTATAGCATCTGTTCTTCTCCAAGATTTTATCTTCAGGACCGTGCATGCTCTGTTCATTAGAAAATATGCATGTAGATTGAAACATTTCAAAAACGTACGAACTAAATATTAAATAATACAAATCATGTGTTAATGTAATAACAGACAGTACAAATATTTATTACTTCTAATTGAACAAAATACTGAAAACATTGAAAAATATTATTTCTAAAAATGTCACAATTACATAGCGCTGAATATATTATTAATCACACAAAGGTAATATTTATGAAGACAATTTAAAGATAACAATAAGCAATAACGTAACAGTGTAACGTCACACATGTACGCAATTTAATTTCTTTTTTGCATTTCGATGTTCAAGTTTTAAACAAAGGTATTTTTTTTTCAAATTTGGAGAACGATATATTTTTATACTTTATAGAGTAATTAAATAACCTGTAAATGTTATTTTATTATGTTTTAAAAAAAGAAACGTTTTCTATTAGGCAGTAGTTGTCCATCATTTACAGCAGTCTATTCTTATCATCATCGCGTAAGTTCGGGAAGACAGGAAATTTTATAACTTTTGTTTTAATTTCTATAGACTTAACCAGCTTACAGGTACACACATAAAAATTTGTAGCTTTTGTAGTGTGTGCATTCCTAAAGGAGATGTTGAATTTCATGTAAATTTACAACAGACAATGTCTCTCGTGAAAGTAAACAGACCAAGATAGTTTGTTGTTTTGTTTACATGTAGTCCACATTTAAGAGAAAATTGTGCAATATTAATGAAAATATCGTTTTAAGGGTTGGAACATGTTTCAGGGCATAAAATCAGTTTTATTTTGAATAGACTGTATTCGTTTCAGTAATAAAAAAAGGATGTTGTCAGAAAAATACATTTCTTTCTTGTCTAAGGGAAGATATGAACTCCAAATTGTTCTTCACACTATGAAATATTTCGCAACTTGATACCTTATAACTGAATATATTTCAGAGTATGCAACACAGCTGCATTCTTTATCTGATATGGAAGAGAACAAGGAAAATCACGACACAAAATCAACTTCTGACAATCGTTCGGACGATACAGATTATCAGCATATAAAATTAGAATGTTCAAGGGCTTTGTCGAGAATTGACGAGTTTGAAAAACAGATTGAATTTATCAATACTGCCTATTTAACATATTCAAACCAGTCAACAAAAGTGCAGTCTGTGTTTCCAACAATAAATGTAGACGCCACCTTGGATGATGACGAAGACTTCCACAGCATTCACTTATTAGATAGTAGTGAAGAAGGAGAGAAAGTTCCAGAACTATATTCATTGAACACAGGAAAAGTTTATAAAAATAATCAGACAGAACCTATCGACTATCATGTCACCGTTAAAGGAAAACGAGTGCATACGTGTACAGATATTAAAATGACAGAAAAAGATGATTTTTGCTTTAGTAAATACTTAGGCAATTCTAATAGATACTATTACAACTTTCTGAAAAGCGAATTAGAAAATAGGTTTCAAGACAGAAAAAATATTTTTCCTGAGGATTTGTTGGATGTTTCAACTGAAATAAATTATGTTGGGGAATTGTACTCTGAAAGCGACTTTGAATCATTATCACTATCATCGAAATTGTCATCTGAATACTTATTATCAGGGTTTACCTGCATTTACAATTTAGAAGACAAGCTTCATCATGTTTCTGAGAGTGAGACCAGTGTATATCATTTGCCAGAATTGACGTATAAAGCAACTTGCACGTCAGAAATTGGACTTTCAGACTTTAGTAGAATAGAACCAGTCAAAACAGCAGTAAAACATAAAGAAAAATATATGCAAAGAAGAGTCAGTCAAAGAGAAGAAAGAAAATAAGAAAGTTAGTTCACGACACGATTAATCAAAGAAACGCAGGTAAAACTCGAAGAATTAAGAGATTTATAAGGAGGTTGATTGGAACTACAGCTAGCATACCGACACAGAATATTGAAGTGCGCCCATTTTGCAGGATTCGAACCTATGTATATAATGATACTACGTCTAGGGCAGGCCTCAACTTTGGATTACCTGAGGAATCTGCTAACACGGTTTTACTGGCAAACGTAACATCTCTAGATACCCTTTTTCGCAAAGTACAAGATGAAGCTCATTTATATGACAGGACATTAATAAAATATGAAATGCTTAGACTGAGCAGTTTTCAAAGATTTCCAAATGATTTAGCACTAATTTTTAGTCCAGTTAGAATGGCCCAGGCAGGATTTTACTATACAGGAGCATCGAATGAAGTTCAATGCTTCAGTTGTGGAAAACAAATAAAAAAATGGAAATCAACAGATCACCCGTTTGAAGTTCATCGCCGGATATCTCCTGACTGCAGGTAATGTATATACAGGTGATCTTACATGAAATGTATATATCGTCATCAGTAATAACCTAGTAATTTAAAAGAAGCACATAAAACTTATATGATTAAATAAGATAAATAATTTTTACATTTAATTTACATCTAACAATTAATCGTTTTACCCTAAGTTGTCTTAGTCTGTGATGGATCTCTAAGCCATGAAATGTTTCTAATGCTATCATATTTTGTGAAGACTGCGCACTGTATGCTAATACAAATGTTAAGTGCAACTTCAACGTCTAGAAGACATTTTGTAGCATTGCAAAAAGACACCAAATATACAAAATGTTTATTTATAGGGAATTCCATAAATTAACGTGTCAAGTGAAGACGAAGGAACGGAAACTAGAATGCGATCTTACCCTTTCATTTTGTGACTACGATTGCGGATTAGAGTTTAATGAAGATCCAAATTTTCCTGGCATTTTTGTAAATTTAAATAACTTGACAATTTCGTACAAAATGTCTTTGAACTGTAGATAGAACAGTTTAATTTTATTCCCTAAGATACATCATTATATCATTGGAAGAATACCGAAGTTCATATCCATATGACCAGACAAGACTGTTATCAACAAAGGATCAAACACAAACACAAACGTGGAAGTAGAACACAGACATAACACTAAAAACTAAAGCTAGTACAATACGAACTCCCATAAAAACCGGGAGTGACATCAGGTGCTCCGGAAGGGTATGCATGTTCTACCTCACAAGTGACACTTGTGCACTTTTTGTATTTAGAAATACATAAAGCGATAAACAAATAATTTTCTTGTTTATCTTTATATTATTTTATAAATGGGGTAAATTGTGCAGCTGTCGAGTGCGTGGGCACAAATTGTTATTGCTTTACATGTACAAATTGTCTTAAAAACAGAGCCTTATAAGTTCAAACTTGGTAAGTTATTTCCTTGATAGTGCTCTTCATTTATGCATTGTTCGGTTCCGTTTATGTACCATTAAAGAAAGAAATTTTATTAGGAAATCAGGATTTTGAGAGTCACTGTAGCCAAGGATTCGTCAGCAGGCCATCGTTTGACCTCATTAGTTACTCACACTTAAATATTCTACTTTGAACCACTGAATGCATTCAAATCAAACTTGCAGCTATGTGTCATTGACAATACAATAAACCTTTGCGTTCTAATTTGAAATTTATCATCACTACAAGGGCCAAATATCCGTCTTGTTGGTTAAATATAAACAATTTTCTTGTTAGAAACTATATGGTCAATAAAAATGTTCTTTAAGTGGTTTTTAAACAAATTTTAGCTCACTCGGTCAGCTATTGTCATTACTTGGCATCAGTCATCTATTTCTTGGTTAACGTTTCACATTTTAATCTTTCTCCTCACGAACCACTGGCCCACTTGAACTGAAATTTTGCAGCAATGATCTTTGGATAAAACGTTTTGTTTCGGTCCAACTAATATGCCCGTCACAGGACAAAAGATATCAGGTTTGCCAAAATATGTTCTTGTCTGCGATAATTGGAATGGACCTTTGCAGAATTGATCTATGGATGATCAAGTTTCCTCATTTCATGCCGGTCTTACATCCAGTATGGTTGCCATATGGCATTGTATTTGGTTGATCTAAATGTTGAAAATGTTCTTGCCTGAAATACTCGGCCTACTGAACTGAATCTTTGCAGAGATGATCTATAGATGATCTTCTATCCAGTTTCCTCATTTCGTAGGGCTTCGATGGTCAATATGGACGTTATGCCTATTATGGTTTTTGATTGGTTGAAATGTCAAAAATCTTCTTTTTCTTGTTACGTCGATTGGACTGAAACTGAAACGGAAATAATGTATAGATGGTCCTCCGTCAAGTGTCCTGCGTACGTTCCGTTTTAATATCCAAAATATCCAAAATCCGACAATATGGTTTTTGATCGGTCGAAAGATTCAAAATTCCCTGGCTAAAATCAGTTGGACGATTGGACTGAAACTTGTGCCGCTCTGACGTCCAATATGACTGCCAACATGCAGCTTTATGTTTCTGATTGCTTAATATGTTATACTTTTGCGCCTGAAACCACTGAGCCAATTTAACTGTAACTTTGCATATTTGATGCTTAGACGGTTTTTCTGTCAGGTTTCCAGTTTGTACTAGTCTGATATATAAGCATATGGTTTCTGATTGGTCGAAATATTGTCCTTTCTGAAACCATTAGGCCGTTTGGACTGAGACCTTTCAGAACTAATCGTGAAGGGTTTTCCATCAATTTCGCTCGATCGTTCAGATCCGACATTCAATGTAACTGCTATGAACCACTATGGCTTTTGATTATTCGGTTTTAAAATCTTTTTGCTAAAATGAAATTTTGCAAAAATGATCTATAGGTAGACGTCTATCAAGTTTCTTTATTTCGTGCCGGTTCAACATTCGGTATGACTGTCATGTGATTTTTTGGTTTTTGATTGGTCAAAATATTACAGGCTTTCTGGTTAGAAACCTCTGGGTCAATTTGGATAAAAATTACAGAATGACCTAAATAACCTTATATTATGTAGATCCAATACCTAATATAGCCACCATTGGCATTGTTTATTTCTAATTGTCTAAAATAAAACAAAAGTCTAAAACTGCTAGACCTAATGAAATGTAACTGCAGAAATGCTCAAGTCATTTTTCTATTAAAAAACTCTCCACATTTTGTGCTGACCCGATACCAATGTGGCATTCTGGGTTCTCATTTGTGGAAGGAGTAAAAAATGTTTTCTTATGAAGCCTTTTGGCGGTTGAAGTAAAACTTAAGAAAAAAAAATCTATGGATGGACCTCTATCAAGTTAAGTTTTCCTTACTTGGGGCCGATCTGAATGTCCAAAATGGACATCATGTGACGGAAATGGTATACTTTTCTTGTCTGAAATCACTGTGTATCTGCAGGAATCCTATATGGATAGTCCATCACAAATCTACCCATTTCCTGCCATTCTGACACCTAATACGGTAGTATAAAGGCTCATGATTAGCAAAAAAGTTAATAATGTTGTTACTTGAAATGAGGACGGTATTTAACTGTTAACTTTGCAAAAAATGATTTGTAGGTGGTCCTCTATCAATTTTCATTATAATTTGCCGATAAAATATCCAATATGGTTCCCATATGGCGTCATGGTTTCTGATTGGCTGGATTGTTTAAATTATCCATGAAACAACCCGACCATTAAAATGAGTCTGCAAAAATGATCTATTGATAGTTCTTTATCAACTTTCCTCATTTTTTGCCCATCGGAGATTTAGATGTATGGATGCAACGTCTATGTGGCATAATTGTTTCTGATGAAGAGAAAGGATCTTGTTTGAAACCACTTAGATGAAACGGCTGAAATTTTATAGAAAGTATCTACTGTATCAAGTTACACCATTTTGAAGTGTCTTTACGTCCAATATTGCCCCCATGTCGCATAAGTGTTAATGTAGCATAAGTTCCATAAATTAACACTGTCTTCAGTAGGGAATTTGTTTCAGAATTTTTAGTCTTTTTAGAATCAAGGTTGGAAATGGTTATATATACAATGGAAAACGTCATTGTGACGTGGTGTCTCAGTTTGGTCAAGTGATAACATAAAGTCCATATGACCAGAGCCCTTGCTAGTGGTTCAAAATTTAACATATGCTTTGGTTAGCAAAACAAATTCAGAACTATGAAGACGAATTCATTCATATTTTGCACAAAGCCTTATATGATATGGAGTTAAAATGAAGGCCCAAGCCATAAATGGGAAAAAGTATTTTCTGAAGCAGTGAAAATTAAATTATATATAAGATGCAGTCTCTTTGCGACAGGGATATTGAAATGTTGAAAAGGAGTACAAGTCAAGAAGATCGAAACGAAGTATAAGTGTCCATGGTAAAAACTCTTTAAGATAAAGCAAATGGATGGAATATATCAATATCTGATGAATAGTGGAGACATTATGCATCATTTTATTTATTTTAGTTGAAACTAGTGCTTCTTTTTAACTAGATGATGAAAAAACATATGATCATGCATATATTTCGTTAAGCCATTCACCTTAGAGATAGAACGTTTATTTGTCCCAACCAATTAGAATATGGTATCTCGGATTATGAATAAAAATAAAGTCCTGAAGCAACCTATATCTCAATATCCACTTAAAATTTGAAATCATACGTTATCAATATTGTAACCGAATAACAGTGGGCGTGACGTTACTTGAAAAAGGTATAGGTAACAATAGAAAAAAGTTAATGTCAAAGTTTATACCAGCCTCAGATGACGTCACCTCGTCAGCAATAATTTTTGACAATGTTAATATGGAAAATAGTTTGCTACGGCAACGCTAAATACACTCCGATCGTGTAACGCCATGGAAAGCATATTCATGATTTGTGTTACGTATTTTTAAACACCACAATGTTTATCTGCTGAAGGTATATTAGAAGTAACACAGATTATACAGCATTGTTGACAAATGGGATAGCAATGAGATTCTGGTTGTTTTTTAAGATCGGAAATATATAGCAATTTCTTTAGCCAGTATTATTTATTTTATATTCGAATTGATGAAAGCAATAGAATTCTATTATGTGTTTTAATCCGTAAGTCTGTGCACTGTCAGTTTGAGACAATTTTAAGTCTATATAACTGTTGTGATTTGGAAAGATTATGAAACCTTTGTTGCTGCCTATATCAGATGTTTTGAAATTAAAATCTCATTGATTGTTTTTTTCAGAATGGTTCTTCGAGAAGAGTCAGAAAATATTCCACTTAATCTAGAAGAACCCGTACATGAACAGCGTACAGAAAATGGTAATATTACAATACTAATACCAAAATAGCTGATATCGAATGTCATGAGCATTGGGTTAGTAGTTGTTTTTCAATTATTACAGCCACTTGTATAATCGTGCAAGTATCAAGGAAAAAAATACAATTTACACAGAAATATTTCTATATGTTGTTTTAACTATAGCAGTAAGTTATGTTACATGTAGGTTCAAAAGTTGTATGGAAATTTACATTCAAAAGAGACAATTAAGCAATTTAGAAATTTGGATATTAACTTTTGCCAGCAGTGGTTGAAACATTAAAAACGTGCTGCTCACTGTAATTATTTATTCAAACTTGCTGAATCTTCAGAAAATAACAGACAGTTTCCGATTTTCTGTTGAGAAATTTTCATAAGCATTTTGGCACATTTCATTATTAAATTTAGCTTCATGGTCGGTTGTGGAAACCAAGAAAAACACGACGAAAGCAAACGCTTAATCCGTAATTACTTTACCTACTTAACCAAACCATATATTAGCAAAAAAAAAAGCACCAAAATATCGTAAAGGACAAGGTATGAC
Organism: Lithophaga antillarum; assembly: GCA_028566495.1. Classification (NCBI taxonomy): domain Eukaryota; kingdom Metazoa; phylum Mollusca; class Bivalvia; order Mytilida; family Mytilidae; genus Lithophaga; species Lithophaga antillarum. Next base: position 2,127 of record JAOXYI010072378.1, on the reverse strand, counting down.
AAGGCCCCTTTTTGTGTCATTAGATTGTAAAATTGTGAACTGCGCCAGAAGAATCAGTTAGGACCATTGACGGGCACACAAGTCTCTGCTTTTCCATGTTATTTAGATTTCATTTTCATCCTCGAAGTAGTTGCTTCGATTCTGGGCTTCAAAGTTAGCTACTTTGAATAAAAAGTGCAAAAATGTCAGAAAATCACTTTTTCGGATGATTTCATTTGAAATTAAATATCGACTACAAGTAAAATATTTCACCAGAAGATGTATACTGATAAGATACATTGATGATATAAATATTTTGTTGATGCTTGCTTTTTGGTCATACTTAATTACAGCTAAAAAACCAAAATAGCCCAAATCTGAAAATTTTCAAAGAAAACGCAGTTTTATGACACGTCCTTTACCTCAATATGAGGTCATAAACTAGTAATTTGCATAAAAGCATAAAAACGATTCAAGTAACAAACATTTCAATTTTTATCCTAATTTGGTAATGATCACTTAACCTAAATTTTAGGGGGCAAAAAAAGGTCCTTGTCATACCTTGTTCTTTCAGAATTTTACTTTTTAATGCCATTTTGGGAACAACAGGTAGCAGAATTTAGCATGAAAAATTCCTCAATGAAACCATATTTTTGCCATAGTTTAAATAGGGAGTGTGTAGATCTTAACCTTGAGATTTAGCATAATAACAATTTAGCTATAGGAATTTATTTTTGAGTTCAGAAATTGGCCTCAAAAACATATTGCCTAGTTTTGCCGTCGAAAACAAAGCATCATATTTACAATTAAGAAGTCAAAAATATTTATATGTCAGCTAAATAACAGATGTAACAGTACCTTAAAATAATTGAGTAGGTACATGTAAACATAAATAGATTCAATCTAATTTCTTGAAACATTACTTATCGAATTTGAAATATAAAGCTTGAAACACTTCGTTCCTACTCTTTTAAAAGTATATGTATTATGGATGATGAAGTATTCAGCATGGCTTGTAAAAAGTCGATTTTCAATTTTTTTTCTGTATCTATTTGAGGTTTTCAAACAGAGAATCAGCAGACTCTTTTTACTGCAAATTTGGAGAATCCACTCGGGGAATACAAAATGAATGCTAGACCGAGAGGTAACTTCATAATGATTTGTAATTTTTATAACATTTGAGATTTAGATTTAGATAATTTCATATATTTCTACATGATTTTCCAGTCGGAATGCTACACATAATTCTAAACAATTAATCGTCTTTTCATAACGAAGCATTATTTTTTTGATTGAAGAAGTGCAATAAATACATTACTGTATCAAATAATTCTCTTATCGGTGAACTGTCAATACTACAATCATGTGCAAAATTTGAGTCTGAATGTAGTAATGGCAATGTCAACTGATTTTAGAATTTTATGCTGCAGTCTAACATTATTGTTTGTTTGTGTGAATTACATTAAATGCCACCTTTAAAAATGCTTGTTTTTAGGTTAATAGCGGAGTTTTGTTTCTTCACATGTCGCTCAAACCATTTTGCAGAAGTATATCCTATACAACAGGTGGCACGATATCACGTGCACCTCTAGCTGCCAAAAGTCATTCTAATCGCCGATATTATAATTCTTCTCTTCAATATTTACATGCCAAAGAAGGGATATCATTGTAAATTAAAGTTTTGGGAAATCCAATTCGACAATTATGCAAAACTTAAAAGACCAGCGCTCTATTTACTGTTCTTCATCTTACAGTCATCAGTAAGTTCTTCAACGATGAGAAAAACATGTGCTGATGAGCTACAATCTTTGAGTAAACGTACGAAACGAATAAAATATAAAAATTTAAGAAGTATCAATAATTTTTACACCCCCACTCGTCAGAGTGGGTGGTATATAGGAGTACCCTTGTCCGTCCGTCCGCCTGTCCAACCGTCCGTCCATCCGTCCGTAACAAACCTTGTAGAAGCAACTAGTCTTTCATTTTTGGATGGATTTTGTTCATATTTGGGTGGATGACTAGACATGATGTGGCAAGGATCATATCGTCACGATATTACGATTGAAGCATATTTACAGGAGTTATGGCCCTTTTTTGGACTTAAGTCATTTATGTCTTGTAGAATCAACTAGTCTCTCATCTTTTGAC
>JAOXYI010072049.1:0-12483 GCA_028566495.1 Lithophaga antillarum | reverse complement strand
TGAAAAATATTACCGTTTTTGTTTGGTTCTTTTTGTTTTTTGTTTCATTTTTGGAGTTTTAACGATCAAAAGTGGAGAAATCCAATAAACAACCAACAACAATTTCAGACTTTATTTTCTAAGACTTCTGTATGAATATAGGTAAAAGACAACTGAAATTTGAGCTTTTACCCGGGGAATGAAGGAACTTTTACATGGCGTCATCAGGCGAGGTCGACTTTTTTCATGACGTCACAATTGCAAAAATCGAAGAACAGGAAGAACGTCACAATTGCAGTTCATCCAATGAAACTTTGAGAATACATAAACCACACATTGATTATCGTTTTTTTTTTTTTTAATCAACGGGTTCAGAAAGGGTTAAACTGTGCAAGAATTAGAGAAAATTATCTCTTCAAACTTTCCAAAACTGAAACTAATGTGAATACAAAATGCTTCATGAAAAAAATTCTCATTAAGCTTTGTTCCAATTTATGAAGACCTTTTAGATTTCTCCCACACTGAAGCACACTGTAAACCTTATGCCCTTGGTTTTTGGCCCAGCGACCTATGATCTTCATTCGCATAGATTACAGAATTTTTATGGGTTTTTATTAATTTACATTTCTTGTTATAAGTAAACTATATCTCGATTGCTTACTTACCATGTAGAAGTATAAATTTTCTACTTAGCCTAGAAAGTAGAACTGTATAACGTCATTTTTTAATTTATTAAATATTCCAGTGTCTCTTTACATCGACCAATGGACCCTTGATATCATATCCCACCTTTTAGATTTTGATTTAGAACACAAAGGAAGCTTTAAAGAAGTTGATTTGAGAGCTGCGCGGACAGGGATATCAGAAAACTAGACTGGAGTCGTCTCTTCGTACGGTCGACATCACGAGTTGGTTCATCATTTTAAAAGTTCAGTATTTAACTGGGTCCAGACATGTTTTCTTGTCGTAGGACTAACCAATGAGTCCCTGATCCACGGATTTGACTTACTATTAGACATGACTAATGCGATTAAGACGGATAATGCTAGCATAAGAGAAGATGCTTTAACTGTCGACGCAACTGATCTCTCGCCCATTTAGGGAGTTCGTGTCATCCCTACTTTGCCTCTCGGATTGTCTTCTGTTTACTGGGTTATTGGTTTTAGAACATTGGTCGCATTTTCTTATCCGAGGAAACATTTGTCCTAATTAACATCAAGATTTTAAAATATAATTGTTCGCTAGCTACCAGGCTTTTGTTGGCTAGTTTTATAAAAACGTGCTGGTGATATGTGACATTGTGGTTTGTATTTCATAATTGTTCTTAGCTTAAGTCAAGCTGTTTCTGAAGCATAGATATTATTTACAGTTTTCATAATTGAAATAAATGTGTACATTTGGATCTGTCTTAGAACACATATGCAGTGGATCTTTGCTTGAAGAATTTGAAACTTAATCTCACAAAGATGCTTTAAAGTGTTGTTCCTTTGCTTTGCTTTCGCCATTTTGTCTCATATACATTTACCCCATATTTCTTCATTTATTGCAGGAGTTTGTCTCTCGTACAATGTGGATTCCATAAAAAGTGTCCCCGTGCTTGAGATGTATGCCTCTCTCTTTCTCTATCTGTTAGTCCGCGATACATTTCCACCGAAGAAGGCCGTACATCGCAGAAACGTCTAGAATATGTGTTAGAGTATTTTTAATTTTTTGTTTAACAGAGACTTTTTTTGTAATAGTAAAACAATTGTAGAGTATCCTTTCGTGAGAGAATTTCTTATATAAATACTATTAAATTTAATTTTTGAGTCTGGTTTGCAAATTAAGGATTCGTTAGTCGTCCATCAGTATTTTTCCTAGATCTATTGGTTTTTCTCCATTGTCAAGTTTTCTTGCTCTAAACTTGGTGAGCGCTCTGTGACTGTCTGTATGTTGTACATTTATTTCGTTTTTTAATTGTTTTGAATCTGACGTATGACAGTATTGTAAGATTACTTCACCCGTTATTTTCTGTAATTTTTTGATAACCATAATATACAGATATACAGGTATACAGATATAGCGTTCGTCTTAATTTACAAAAAGTACCGCTCATGTCAACGCTATGGGCCGTCTTGAACTGATAGTATGGTGCAAGTGAAATAGCGCATCGTTGAAGGTTTTACTGTGACTTCAAGATGTAGAACAGTGGTAAAGCGCTGTTCCTTTGCTTGGTTTTCACATTGTATATTATAGAAGCTTTTGTCTCATATACATTTGTCCTATATTTCGTTATATTTCATTCAACATTACGGGTTTTGTTTTCATGATTCTCAGAAATTAAGAAATTGTTTTTTCCTTTCAGCCTGTGTTACACTTTTCATCCCTGGGATGCGACTCCTATGGACCCAAAGAACTTAATTTAGATAGACTTGATTGTTCAACTCATAATGATGCTGCTTCAAAATTATTATTGCATTCTTCAGGAGTTTCTTTAAAATTTATCTGACTCTTCCGCTTCGGAGCTTCTTTCCAACTCTTTCCTCTAAAAAAAAGGCAATTTCTTTGATAAATCCGCAAATTTCTGTCATGAGGGCCATTCCTGTCGAGTTTTCTTTATTTGACTCAGTCGTCTAAAGAAGAAGATTACAAATGTGAAAAACATACGACAAACAGACGACGGACATGATGTAATTGCTTACGCTCATATGCCCATTTGTATTTCTTAATTTACCATAAACTTTTTTAAAGTAACATACATGCTTAGCTTTCAAAAGTCAGTATTTCTACAGTCAGAAAAATATTCATTAATTTTTACCTGTTACAGCAGCAATACATAGTGCAAGAGTCATGGTTAACTCCTGAAGTCCTCTCTGGTATAAATAATATTCTGTTAGTATTTTTGTGGAGTCTTCTGGTGCATTCTGATTCGTTTAATAAATGTAGGTTTAATACAGCAATTCTGTTGATCTAAGAAAGCTAATAATGATATTAATGTTTCCTCATATATATAAAATGTTGACGCATTGATTTTCATCTAGTTAATTAATTAAGAATAAAATAAAGTGACAGTACACGTACACGTATACTGAGACCGTTAACTTAACCTTTATTTTCTGAATCAAGTATTCAGAGGGTGGTGGATAACTTCCAATGTAAAGGTGTATATGGATATGTCAGAAATTTGGGTCAACCTTTTGGAATGAATTATATAAACATGGGCATACATTTGGAATAAATATATAAATGCAGCTCATGATTTTTAATTTTTCAATAAAAATCGCATTTTAAGACATGATATAATAACATGTATATACATTTGGTTCACATTTTTCAGTTTTCTCGTCTATAAATGTGGGTCAAGTTTTCAAGGCTCCAGTGGCCACACCCCCTCCTGGCAGGTATTACCCTCAGCTTCACTTTTATTTGTGGCATATTATATAGTTTGTAAATAACAAGAAAGAAATGGAAATTGAAGGAATGAGAGTCCAGATACAACATTACCTCGACTTTTTCAACATCTTCAGAAATAAAATTCTACTAGTTTTAGTCCTTTGGCAAAATACACGTAAATAAAGAAATTTTGAACCTGCTTTATCCAAAACTTTGATTTTATCAGTTCAACAATAATGATAAATTTTACGTGGCATAGCAAGTTTTCAAAACAGAATTGACAGGATTGGTGTTCATACAGTCCATTAAGACGATAAACTCGTACATAATTTTTCATATATCATTGACAACTAATAAAACGAAAGAAAAAATGAAAGGATAGATATTGAAGAGAAATCCCAACCTCTCGTCATAATTTTGAGTTCCGAGATTTGAATCCTTCTTATTAATCTATTTTGTGATTTTTAAAGTGTAATTCGAGATATTTGAAATCAACTGTACAAAGGTATGATATGTTTATCTATGTATATATGATAGGTCAGTTTCATCGATTATTCTCTTAATCTCATTAATATTTCAATTATATATATGTTAGTTTCTATAGATACTTGGTATCTACATGAGTATATAATTTCAGTTTTCTCGCTTTTCTACTTATATTCTGCTGAAGTTTCTATCGCGACAGTTTGGAACCAAAAGATTTCTCAAGATGTCTATATTCAACGTCCTGATCTGTTTTATTTCAGTTCTCGGTGAGTTTTGCATTTATTATTTAATTTAAGGGTTCTTTTTTATTTTACACGTCTGTAATCATTTTAAATATTAAGTTAGAATGAAATAAAGATGAAAATGAGTACAAATGTATTACAGTACTAATTTTATCAATCAATGACGATTGTGAGATGTTCTTAGAAATCATTTCTGATTATACCTTTTTTTTTATTTTTAAAAGAAAAAAAAATATATTTCAGGTGTCACCGCAGAGGAAGAACTTGAAGTGGATTTAGACACTTACGTGTAAGCATACTAATATATCTGCCTTACAATTTTAGTCTGAATATTAATTGCGTACATGTATGTCGTTTTAACGGGGTTTGGATTGATATACATGTATTACAACTGTACGGCTAAGAAAATTATCAAGTTCCGACAAGTCAAAATACAGAAACAATTGCAATCGGAGAATAACCGCCCGTGCCGCAGACCCACAATTTTGAAAAGAGAGGATCCAATTAAGCATGTGGTTTTAATTTTTTTTTCAATTTTCTGTGGAAACTTTCCTCATACCTAATTAAATTTCATATACATTTTTATCACAGCTAGTTTGTGTTAGGTTATGACCGCATCAAATTGTACAATCAATTATATGGTGTACAGTAAACTGATATTATTCATGAATCAAACAGGAAATGGTGGGGGAATCCAGTAGAACAATTTCACATGCAACAGTGAAATTATTATTGAAGAAACATAATAATACGAACTACTATAATTTTACGGTTACGTAAATAACTTACAGATTATATATATATTTTTTCAATTTCAGAACACCAGGAGGATATGTAGTAATTGTAATAGCGGTATTGATCGGTGCTGCCCTGGTCGCAGCTCTTGTGCTTGCAATATTGAAAGAACGAAAGGCACAGATAGCAGGTGTGAATCCCCAACCGTCAACCAGTGGACAGAAACCATCCGCCTTGGACTTTAACAAAGGCACTGCCTTTTCTAGGGGTAAGCAGTTCTATTGTTTTTGCGTACACATGTACTTTTTCTATTTTCCACTGGTCTTTTTGTAAATTTCTCTGCAACCTTTTTTTGACATCTCTGCTGCTTAAATAGCGACAGTTTATGCAACCTCTCATAACATTATTCTGACTTTTTATTCAGTTTTTCATTTGTCATAGTATTATACCTTATTACATTTATATATATATATCTATATATATCTTTGTATACGTGATGGCTTGTTGTGCTGTTCAAATTTCTCTTAAAACCAAAAAAACCCTTACCTTTAATCTTACCAAAAGCACCCAGTTTTGAGTATCTCTTTAATTTATAGCCTTTAAAAATTTCCATTCAATTTTGTCTCAGTTTTTTTACTACTTTTATTTTTCGAGTTATTCATATGTTTACAATTCTCATTTTTTTTTTTTAAAAAATGCCATATTACGGTGTATCTACAAGATAAATTACAAATCTAATAGAATTAAAATTTACTTGTAGGTAAATACTTCAAGGAACCTAAGAAAACTGTTCCCCGGAAGAAAGGACCTTTTAAAAGTTACCCAGGCCAACAACCCATCACGTCAAAGGACAAAATGTTGTTTAAGAAAGGCGAAACCGCATCAACTACAAATGATTCAAACGCAAACACCCCAACATCAGATTATGATCTTGAGAGACAATCTTCTGTAGTTATTGATAAAAATCAAAATTTGCTGAAGAAATTCTTTTCAAAACCATTTACTAAAATAAACGCTCTGAATAGTTTCGCTGTCGGTAAAGGCACTAAAGGACTAAATGCTGGTAAAGAAAAAGTAGGAAACGAGTCATTCAACAAGGATGAGAATGTCGGAAAGTTAACCCAAAACGATTCGGATACAACTGCTACTTCTGGACAATCTAGAAATGGTAGTCGTATTAGAGAAAATAAATCACGTCAATCTGGAACATTTAGTAGGTCTGACAATAAAAAGGAAATATCAAATATTAATCCTAAGAGCTTGATACAACCAACTGGAAATGTTGGAGGAAAAACATCTAAAAAGTCTGGTTGGGATGTTGCATCAGAGCATTTTGGACAACCTGTTAAAAAAGCGGGATCTAATAAACGCATAGTAGGTGGATTACCACAAGTTGTGCGGAATAAATTGCTCCAGGAAGAAATGAAAAAATCAGAAAACGCTAAAAAAGACGGATGGAAAACTGCACAAAAGAATTTTGCGATATGTACAAAACGTGACCGATATGTTTGGACTCGAAACCACCTACAACACGAAAACAACTGACACATATTATAAACTGCGATGCATTACCTTTTTTATGATTGTGAAAATAACCGAGTGAATTGTGTGTTTTATATATTTTTAATGTTTTCTACTTTTTAGGTGGGAGGTGGGGATAGAAGTACATGTAATATATTTTTCAGTATTAAAAATATAAATAAGTGAAACACATAACTGGATCACAAAGGTTAAAATGTGGAGAAAAAATGTTTGTTTTGTCTTCCTAAAATATTGAATAATGTGAATTGTTGGGAAATAATCCGAAACTGATCGAAACTTCATTGAAATATATTTTCAACGATTTAACATGAAACTTGTATTATGTGACTGCCAGATAACTTTTTATTATTGGTGGTGGACAAAAAAGTCTACGTTAGCAATGATAGTTCATCTTCATCTGTTCAGCAGGCTTTCTTCTAATATATTTCTTATTCTGTCAATTATTTTTATACATTGTACATAGGATCTATATAGGAAAAATGTTTTCTCTGACACAATATCTTTTTATGTTTTTAAATTAAATTTAAATTAAATGTTATTTAATAAGCTGATTGTCATTGTTTGTGTGCTAAAGTAAAACAATGTTTAAAGTAAGATAAATTTAATAAATTATTGTGAGGCACTCTATTTTCATGCAAATTATGCGAACTTCAGTTTATCGTTAAACTGTTGTATTCTGTGTTGCACCGAATTTCATGGATCCACAGACCGATATGATATTAGTGATATATTTCAGAGAGGAAGTAACTGTATGACATGTTCTGCTAAATACTGACCGATCAAATTTCGTTCAAAATTGATAGAAAACACAGAGTGAATAATGAACAGACCATATTTTGTTCATTTCATCAGATCAGTGAATCAGGAGTGTGATATGTTACAGGATCATATTTTTTAAAGTTGACCATAAAGTTTACAGGATAGAATTAAGTCATTCTTCAAATATTGATTACCACTTCTGTAGTAATACAAAATGTATATATATATATGTATATACTTTTATAATGCATTTAATACTAGAAATGTAATTAAAAACTCATTTTAATATACACATGTACTGTAAATATTAGAACAGTGTAAAACACTAATTAATAAATTCATCTCATTATGTAAGTTGTGAATATTTCATAGTTGTCACCTACTGACATTAATGATTAAATTATTGTGGTTTTTTTTAAGTTATGAAAATGTGCAACAAAAATAAAGTATTAGAATGTATTTCACATTTTTCTCTTCACAGTGTCACTGAAGGACTCCAATGACTCAGTGAAAATCGAAAATGAAACATCTGGATCAACATCAAAGATCTCAAAGGAACTTGATCCAACAACAAAAACCTCTAAGGAACCGGAAACTGAGAAGTCAGAAGGTGCATCAAGCGCACTAGACGACAATGGAATTCCACCTAGTCAGTCCAGTACCAACCAGGCCAGCGTCGCGCCACGTCAGACTCTTAAGCGATCTTTGTCACGAACTGCGATCGGTACTGCGGAACCAAACAGGTATAGTGTGATGAGCAATGCATCTGTTATTACGAGACAGGCAAGCTGTTCATCAATTTTGGTGCGTACCTCACCCGATGATGCGAAGAAACCAGAGTCAACCCGACCGGAATCAACTATGGTCACTGTCGAAGAACATCCAGAAGGACCGACGGAAGAAACCGGAGCGTTAACCAAGGCATCACCCACACCATCAACTGGAAAGAGTACAACTACACAACCTGCAAAAACACCACCGACTACCAAAGCGCCACTGAAGCGAACAATGTCTAAAAGTGTTATACCTCCTAGCAAACCGATCAACAAACCAATGAACAGACAAATGTCCAGAACGATGTCGAAATCCATCTTGAAACTTGGAGAACATGCTCCTGTCGTTGGTAAAACAGTCACCAAAGAAGACCCTGCTGATGCCAAGAAGGAAACGAAACCAGAAACAACCAATGGAGACAAACCTGAAACAAAAACGGAAGAAGTAACCACTGCATCAGCAACTGAAAGCAACAATACAAAAACAACAAGTGCGGATGTGCATACCGATGAGGCTGTCAAACAGACTTCGAGTGATGGAACGAAGGTTGAGGAAACGGATGTCGGAAAGTCAGAGGATTCTCAGAAGGAGAAGGAAGACGAAAAAACAGAAGACGTTACAGAAGTTCTGGATGCTTGAACTGATGACTGATGTCACATTAATTGTGGTTTTTACGACTAACTTGGATTTGCGTTGGTTTCATTTACATGTAGTATTTTTTTATTAAGTACATAGTGACTAGTAAAGTTTGATTGTTTACTTTAGTATCTTAAATTTTGTTATAACAGTGATAATTTCTGAAACTATTTTCGCTATAAGCATAAGAAATGACAATTTAAGCATGCATACAGTATTGATGTGTTTTTATCTGTCTTTAAATTTTAAAACGCTCATCACAGAAATTCCAAATATAGAAAATGTTATGATCCTTAACAATAAAATATCAATTACTCACATACACTGAAACTATAAAATCATATTTTGATGAACATATGTGCACTGTTGTTTTTAATTAAGTAGCTCTTGTGCTAATAATTTTATAAAATCATAAAATATTCAGTTCCGCTCGTTAATCCCCTGAAGTAGGCTACTATTACTTAACGTACATAAAATGAAAATAAAATGAGTTCTTTCAACTTGTATACAAGAGCAAAAAAAGCAAAATTTCATCAGTCAGACTTTTGCTAGCTTTTCTTTACACAATTTTGGGACGATTATACATGGAAGTACGACCTTCGGTCAGATTTGAAGTTGAAAATCTACAATAAGATTTCGAATATCTCAGTAACTATATCTTACTCTACACGGTTTATAATACATTTGTATTTTTCCAATTTCTATGACTTCACATTGTTCAAATATTTTACTATTGCAGCTGTGATTGAATCGAGATTTTTTTTCTGTAGTTGTTAATTTCACTTGACAAATTACCGTTAATTGTAACTAATTTGGATGTTTACTATTGTTAATTTTGAATGGATGTTCAGTGATGTTTACTGCAGTTAATTTTAGCTGAACCTAGTTTTTTCTACTTTCTATTTAGTGTCAATCCAGGTTTTACTACGCCGTTATACATTTTGGCACGTTAAAATTTGCCAGTATTATGTGTTTTAATTCAGAAATCCGAGTTTTTTTCCCCTTTACACTAATGGTGTTACTTTTTCTTTATTCCTGTTAGTCTTTGTATTTCTTTTGTTTTAATTGGCATACTAGTATTCTTTTGTAAATTTGCTGTAGTTCTTTTACCTCCGTCAGCTCTACAATTTTCATTGTTAATTTTGATCTTGTCCACATATACAGCTACATGTCGTTGTTATTTTTACTGGTCCAAGTGGGATATTATTGTTATCAATTTTGATTATTCCAGTTCTGCTTTTTGTTTTTTGGTTTTTTTTTTTTTTTTTTTTTTTGGTTTTTTTTTTTGTTTTTTTTTAAACAGAAACAGAAATATCACTACACATACTTTGTTCAATTGTCACTGAACCCAGATGTGATATTCTGCTGTTAATTTTGAAGACCCCCAATATTATTTTTCTGCTGTCAGCCAAGTATTCATTGCTATCAGTAGTTACTATATTGTCAATTCCAGTGCTGTAAGTTTTCTTGTACTGTTAAAGATAGTTACATCGTATCTTACTGAAACTTTGTTCATATTGTTACTGTTGTGAAGTTTCACTGATGCCATTTTAGGTAAATTAAAGGTTTCTTTCACAGCTTAAGAAAGCTATCTTGTTGAAACTTTGCCTGTATTGTTACTTTTGCTGTTAAGTTGTCAAATATATATTTTCATAATGTTAACACTTTTCTAATATTCAACACATCAAGCGTTTATTTACAACATTGTTATCTTGTTAAATATATACATACTTTGCAAGTTTGTGAAACTTTTCTGTGATTTGTTACATGTTCATTCTTTAACTGTGATATTAGTAAATAAAATCAGTTTATTCTGTTTCAGTTTTAATTATCAACACGTGTGCTGATTCTGTTACAATTCAAAAACATACTTAGAAACACAAAAAATACCAAAACTACCAGTTCAGAAATAAAAACTGACATACTTTAAATTAACTTTATGTCGTGCAAAAGTTATCATGTTGTACATTTTATAATTTGTACAAAAACTTGTACAGTTTGTATTTTAACTTTGTATAAGTTATATTTTGTACAAAATGTGGTTATACAGGTTATATACAAGATGTGGCCAAACAATGTTTATCACTTGTACAACTATTTGAATTGTTTGAAATTATGATATTATTGTAAAGTTAGTGTTTTATTTAATAATCGGATATTAAACACGTTAGCAAGTGCGACAATGTCACCACAGTTGATTTTCTTTTTGGTGTATGTTAAAGAAGAATGACAGAGTGAATTATAAAAAACATTTACTGTTTATTCTTGAATTTTAAGTTGTTGCATCCATTTTTACAACATAATAACCTTGTCAGCTAATTTGTAAAGTCTTCTAACTCTTAAATGACCCAACGAGACATTTCAAATGATGGTGCCAAACAAGGTGCCTCCCCGTGAAGGTTGTTAGGGAACTTTTTTCACCATTATTGACGTTAGAAATGCGAAAGTGGGTACAGTTCAAAATGCAGTTGTGGCATTTGTTATCATGTATAATATCTAATAATTAAATGAAAATACTACTTTTATAATGATCTCCTGATTTCAAACAATTTAAATGGTTGGGCAAATTATAAGCAGCCACTTTTTTGTACATTGTGTGTATTTTTTTTTTTTTTTTTTTTTGTCTGATGGAAAATCTTTTAAGATGCATCATACAGTTTTAGTCATTAATTAAAACACATTCTAATTCTTTCTGTAGCCTCGTTTGAACATATAACTTGTCAGGATTCTCCATTCAAACCGTGATCAAACTGGTCTGGAAGGCATTCATCTATGAAACATGTTATTCAGAAAATCCGGAATTACTGCTGATAATCATATTTTTGTAAACATCCCTGGATCATCTATATCCTAGACCTTTTGTTGAAAATAAACATAATAAATTGACGTTTCATCATTTACTAGTATGGAAATGTTTACACGTGAGAAATTATTGAAAGAATACATTATTACGTTTCTGATGCTGTATAAAAACTTTAAATAGCGATAAAATATTCTGAATTTTGGTAAAATGTACTTTACATCCAAAACATAATTCATCTAACTACTTTTCGTACAATATCGGTGCATACGCATCTTCAAGCCAAATCTTTTTGTAACGGTTTTTCTCTCCAAACGGAAATATTCCGATCACGTGCATTGTTCACTGTACAAATACCAGCAACTTTTCACATGAAAAGTCAGAAAAGTTAAATTAAAGATGTGTGAAATGATTCTCAAAATCACTTCGTAAATCTTAGCTCTGAAAACTATATTGTCACTTACATGAATAAGTTAATCAGAATTATGACTTGTATATAACAGGCATTCCACACTTCCGCTAATTACTCGGTTCTGGAGGAACTTCATAGTTTTGCCAGTTTGTTACAGAGGAACCTTTCAGCTAGTTATTTTATAAGGAGCTTTTCACTACACTACTGTTGTAAGATGTCGTGAAACTGTCGTGATAATCTTGATTAATTTCACCAAAATATTCACGACATTTTCACAAAAATTTCACCATGTGCTGACAGAATTACATCGTGAAAAACTGTTGAAAAAAACCCTTGAAAATACAATGAGAATGCCGTTGAAAATGGCCACCTGAAAATCTTGTGAAAATGTCGTGACTTACTTTCCGAGCACAGTGAAAATTCCATGAAACACAATGGTGAAAATGCAGTGAAATATTACCAGTACTGTAACAATATACCGTGAACATATCGTGAAAAGACCATGAATTTAATGCACAGTTTCACACCATATAAACGATAGACCATGAAAAAATAACCGTGAATACCCACTGAAAACATACCACCTGCAAACTCAGTGAAATGCAGTGAAAATGTCATGAAAACTGGCCACCCATTACACTGTGAATTTTGTTCTGAAAATGTCATGACTTTTTTCTTGCTTCTCTTTAAATCCATTTTGCACTGAATACTGTTATAACAGTGGAATTTTCTGATGATAGTTTGCA
>JAOXYI010071940.1:0-12485 GCA_028566495.1 Lithophaga antillarum | reverse complement strand
GACGGACGACGGACGACGACGGACGCCAAGTGATGGCAATAGCTCACATGACCCTTTGGGTCAGGTGAGCTAAAAACGGTGTTAAATGACTATCTGTCATTGTCGAATAACCATCAGCAATAGCTTGTGGCAGACACTTCTAGCAATAGCTGAGTTTCTGGTACGGCATTTTCAGCTACGTCATTGCTAGGAAGTACATGTAATAGCTGTAGGTAACAAAGTAAATGAAATACTTTGAAAAAAAAAAAAAGATTACACAGATATTTATTGAGAAACGAGGGCACAGTCGAAACTATTTTAAAAATAATAAAAAAAGGGGTTAAGGGAAACGGAAAGGATTTTTAAAATAACGGGCCGTAATCGGAAATGATCTTATCGATATTTTGTAAGCTGTTAATTCCTTGATCGTTATCAATAAAGTGAATTCAATGAAAGGATATCGAAAAGTTATAAACATAACAAGTACATCTTTTACTATGGTAAAAAAATAACAACAATAAAAAAAAAGAAATTTGACAGAGGTAAAAATAGAAACAATGTTAGATATGATGTAAAAAAAATATATATTCACTGTCAAAACACATAAAGACATGCATGTATCGTTACTAATTATTTTGGGATATTGTTATCTATTTCCTATACTTGAACTGATTTTCAAAAACCATATTAGTTTACTCTTTTGACATTAAATAAATTCAAGATGGTACCCCGTATCCAAATATATACTCAAACACACTGTATTTGTACTTCGTTTAGAGTATGCGATGAATGAAATTGATTGAAATCTAGTTCTATTTTATTTTCTTTATGAATAGGACCTTTGCCAACTTGTTTCCAAAATAAAGAACCAGTGGAAATCATCACTAAATACGTGTAAACAAGGGTAAATCGATGTTCAAGAATTTCAACTATTTTATTAATGGACAGTATATAAGCGGGACGTTTGCAATTCATAATAGAAACGTCAAGAATTAGAACAGTAGCCCATGTGCATGGCATGTGAATTTATTGTTACATTTATTTGATGAATTAATCTTCATTGTTATATCAGAGTGGTGGATACTTTAAAAGCAGAAGCTGAATATCATCAAAGCAGTTTATCATTTTTGTAGTATTATTATTTAGGCAAATCTAACATCCTGCCATTGAATAACCAACAGGTTTTTATTTTACCACTTCCTTTAAGATAATTGAGTTTTTCATTGATCTGTCGTCTCCTTGAGGTAATATTTCCAGTTTTGATTTTTAGTATATTTTGGCGCCATAAACTGCAGCTCGTTGACGGTATGTGATGAATCAAATTCAAATTACATGCACCTCACCACTTCGTACTCTGCCCATAGGATGTGTTAGGCTATTCATCGATTATGATTATTATTTAAAGTTTATTTTGAATATGTCAAGTATGATCTCTTCGATGTTCATTTATCTTACATTTCGAGGATAAGCACATAGAACCTCAATCTCGTAAGTTGCTTGTACTGATCACGATCATCAGGTCTAGAATATAAATCAGATATATGGCTTTGAACATCAATGACCTACCTTTGAAGATCAATAAGTTTGCTGTTTAGTTATAACCAATAGTTTCATCATGTTTTCCTGTCTAATTAATTGTTCACCATGTTCATCTATGGTTACCTTGTATTGTTGTATAGTTGCTGCCTGGTTGTTGACAGTATGCTACAGGTGCTTGAAAGTTTTATTCTCCAGTTTTCGTATTTCAAATCGTGTTTTTCACTGACAGACTGGAATATATTGGACAACAGTTTATAGTAAATGAAGCATCTCATAGAATGCTACTAATAACTTTCTGCGTGTTGAAAGTAAACCCAGTTTTCGGGCAAAGATTTTATCTACCTGGTATCTATAATGCCGCGTTTATCAAGATCATCAGCTCCACATCTCGAGGTTCTAGGTCTAATTTGGCTAAAGGATTGATTTCATAAGCAGAAAGATCGTCGGGACTATGGTGATGTTTACATTTTTTTGGATTCATTTTGTTTACATTTTTGCCCACCATTGTGCCAGTGATCAGATATCAGATAATCAAAATATATTGTTAATATTTAGCCCATAAAATGAGTATCAAACCAGAACAGAAGCTGTTGCAGTTGTTTTTACTTCCTTTCCATACGAATTCAAATTGAAATCACTAGATACAATTATATAACCACAATTACAGGTGCACGTGCAAATCGTGCTCATCGTAATAACATTATTTACATTATTCACTTTAGTTTTCGTTTTTCCAACGATAGGTTGAACGGATATGAATTTAGATTAGCCATAATTATTTTTTACTATCTTAAATATAAAAAAGCAA
Organism: Lithophaga antillarum; assembly: GCA_028566495.1. Classification (NCBI taxonomy): domain Eukaryota; kingdom Metazoa; phylum Mollusca; class Bivalvia; order Mytilida; family Mytilidae; genus Lithophaga; species Lithophaga antillarum. Next base: position 10,159 of record JAOXYI010071940.1, on the reverse strand, counting down.
TTGTAGTCATGGTTAAAAAAATATAGTTATTTATACTGGCAATATTCAATATTCACTTGAAAAACTAATTTTTAACACGAGGTAGGTGTCACCTATGGAAAGAGCGAAGCTTGCAAACGACAATTTTCAATATTTTTATAAATGTTTGTGCTATATTCTTGTGTTGAAAATTGTTCCGTAAACGCTGGTTACGATAAGCAAATGACAAAACATAAGTCATCGGCCTGCTGTAAATCTTCATCCTGATGGGATGTAATCCATAAATAACTGCTTATGTTGTGGAATGTACTGTCATCATACAGAGCCATTCCACGCTAATTGTACATACATTTAAATATTTTTTTATGAAGGTGAGAAAGTTTTGGGTAATTACAATGTATTACAAACCAAAATCTGTATTTGTTGATGTCGGGAGGGGTAAGGGCAACTTTTCCTATTCCAGAAAGTAGTGCTCAATTGTAAAACATTACAATGTAGGTCCAAATATTAAGAGGAATGAGATGTTGTTGAAAGGGTTTAAGTCATTGTCATTTCTGTTGAAGTTACTGTTCCAAACCAAAATCAAGACTTCAGCTGGTTTTGTTATGTTTTTAACTGAGGAATATTAGAAGGTCGGTGGCGTACTTTTTTGCGGGTGAGTTAGAATGATAATTTTTGCTTCTTTTTTTTACTTTTTCATATTCACTAATATAGTATTCCTAAGTATCCAAAATGGAATATCATTCATGTGTACCCTTTTCGAATGGCCTTGAATTTAGAAAAGGTAAGGGTGTCGCTTATTTTAGAAGGCTTTACAATGACTACAAGAATTAGAACTACGACCAAAGTGTTGTTCATTTTCTGTTTTGTGTTTCGTAGTAATTAGTGAGATTTTGTCTTATTTGTATTTACTTCATGTACTTGCATTTGTGTTTGATACTTTGACCATAGAATTTAGCACAGTCACGATAATACTCTTCAAGAGACATCAAACCTAATTATGTTTAGCTTATGTTTCTGTATTTCGTTATTTTTCTACCTTCGGAAGTTTTATTCCCCTGTTCAATACCTCTGTTCTTCTGATGTAACATTTGCAAGGAAGTTTCCTTTTTAATTTTATAGTAAATTCGAAAAAGAAACAAATTGTTAATAATTTTAGCATGAAAGACTACTAGATTTCCTGCAGTCCAGTGTTTTGTCACATCAGACGAAACCAACTAGAAATGTTAACAGAATATGGTATTAGATTATTTGAATCACAGTGGTTTATATAAGTAATATCCTATACAGGGTAACAAAATATTTCAGTCTGATAATTTTTAAAGATGTTAAGTTAAAGCCAAAAGTTTAACAAAAAATAGCATCAAGATATTTTCGTGTAATGAAATTTCTAAAATGTGTAAAAGTTAAGGTTCACAAAATGTAGTAGCAATATTCTGCAGTCTACTGATTTCGATAAATTTTGAGTATCATCATAAATATATTCTACCTCTTTCAAGTAATACTAATAGACATTCCCACATTTTATCAACTCTTTGATGTTGCAGGATATTTCTATATATCACTGCATATAGATTTGGAAAATGATAACGAAATTATCCTTCCATAAATTGAAAATCAAAGTACTGCTTGAATTTATTTGCTTAGGTATGTTTTCTATAAATACAGCAGTGAATCGCTAGTCGAATCTGTTTGACTGGAACAAGGTAAGTGTTTAAATGATTTTTGTATTTATCGTCAGTTGTACGTCTAAGCTTCTTAGAATTGCAATACTCTTATCTGCATTTTCAGTCTAATCCAATACATTGTTTAGTTACAAAAGATCCAATTAACTTTCGAAAGCATTTTATTTGGTTATTAAGGCATATTATTTTAGACATGTCTAATACAGATAGGTTAGATTAGTTCTAAAACTGATCTGGAAATTTTGCAAAATTTATTATCATACTAGGAACTGCCCCCAAATATTGACATTTATATCAAACAAAATAAAAAAAATCTTGTTCAAATAGACAGGATCAGATGACACCACAACTTCACAAACGTCTTGTGTAATAATAAGAAAGAAATAAGAATTTTTGAGTCGAGTTTCGACTGCAAAGATAAAGACAACGTTTAGTACGTTGACGACGGAGATCAATATAGCAAATCGTATACCGATGATACAGATAAAGAACAAAACGACTTGGTCGCTCGTGGAGATTATAATACCGTCATCGTTTACGTTGGTCGACCAAACGATTAAGTTATTCGAATGGATTTTCAAAGATGTAGAAAGCGACAACAAAGACACAGATGCTTGAAAACGCGATTGATTATATTGTTCATCGAACATATGGGAAATGATCGCTCAAAATAAAATAAGACGTACATATTTTATCTAAAAAAATACATGAACGTACAAAAACTTTGCCTATAGATTATTCTGTTTAAAATCTTTTTCCAGTTCCTGGTAGGCAGGGATCAACAGCTTAATTTATCTTGCTAATGAGCGGAATTGCATTCAGTAACTAGGACTAGAGGTTTTTCATCATATTTCACCCCATAAAATCAGCAAATCGTTTCTATTTAACTGTGTAGCATTCTGATCGATTCGTCAATTTCCGAAACAGCATAATTCTTCTGTAAAAGTTTTCTTTTGAAAAAATTGATTATCTTCATTATTTCGTTTTCGGCACTTGTGCCTTTTATGTTGCGAATCAGCAGGCGCTTTTTTGCTCCAAAATACTTCAATGCTACGTTTACATGGGAAATTGAATCGACGTAGGCGTAACGAACAACATTGGATGAACGTCGAAATTCGTCGTCTACGCCCATACACTGCTGTTTTTTCGTCGATATTCTCGACGTTGGATCGACGAAAAAAAATCTATTTTTCAAGTCGTTTTTACGTCGCCCAACGTTGAATTTATTGACATAATGAAAATGACGTTAGATCGACATCGAAATGATGTCGACATAGTTCCGACGCTGATCTAATGTTGTTTTACCGACGTCGATTCAGTTTCCTATAGCAACGTTGCATTGAAGTATTTTTGACAGAATGGTACCTGCTGCGGAATCATCTCGCCAATTATTAATCCTTTGAAAACTCAGGTGACAACTGGACTAGTCTTGAATGTTCATTTCTCAGCAGTTGTTTCTTAGTTCGAATAATTTAGAAGCCTTTTCTATGATATATGTCTGAATATGTTAGTTAAAGTCAAAAGAAGTAGTTCCGAGAAAAATTTCGCATGATCAGGACATTTCGGAAAATTCTACAAATTATCCTACGACTGCTTTTTTCAGGAAGACCACGCCTGTTTATTTTTTAGAAGAAACAACAGTGTGACCATACTTACAAAATGGGTAAAGCAGAAGTACATTTTGAGTTCATAACATTTTTCAAATGAATATTTCATGACTTGCGTCTTGTGAGAGTGAAAAGGACTGAATGTTCTTCTTAATATGCACACAATAACTGTTCGTACAATCTATCATGTGTGCATATTTATACTTAAATCCCATTTAAAAATTACTAGTAATAATTATTTTTGGTGTCATGGCAACAGAGTAACGGGAACGAAGTGTAATGTAGAGAACGAAAAAAGTAACAACTACAGTCAGGTCCGGTAATTTCGTCCGTCCCGTAAATCCGCCCTTTCAACATTAAATCAATGGAAAGGACGGACTTACTGGAAAGCATATCATCATATATTCCAGATTCAGGAAGATATCGTCGAAAAGGAGGAAACACAAAGGGATCTTAGACCTGGAAGAAACCTATCTGTGGTGAATTGACGAAATGGTAAGTGGAGCTTTGCCTAATGGTGAGCGAGCTCACTGACCTTGAATTTGCAGAGGTATTGACATATATGTTGTTGGTCCATGAAGACAAGATACGGTTCCAGGAACCACAATATCCTTTGTTGAAGAGCCAATGCCTCGGCTGGAATTGACTTCTGTTTTCGTAAATTATTGTAAAGTATTGTATGTTTTTTTTTACTAATAAATGGATAATGAAGTTGTGAATGCCCACAAGAAGTAGGCGGAATCTAATGCCCGAAGGTTATTGGAGCAAATGAAAGAGCAAGAGCAGATGAAAGAGATAAAGAGATAAAGAAATTGAAGCAGGTGGAAATCAGTAGTGCTCGAGACCTGATGTGGAGGGAGCTGCCTTTAGGTATCCTTTTCAAGATACTAAAGGTCAAGGAGCATAAGGATAAATTTGGTCCTGCTATTCTTTTGACCTTAGAGACTATGAAAGGTGGTGGAATAAACAAGGTTTTGAGTTGTCCATCAGCATACCGCCAAACTAAGGGATTGAAGCTAGAGGGTGAGGACAGTTTCCTAGTTAATTATGGAACGAAACGGAGTAAACAGGGCAGGGACTATTATAATGATTTTGCTTATTGAAAAGGATCGCCCATAGTGAAACCAAATGATTTTGGATTGGCCTCGGTCAATCAAAAATCAGTTTTCACCTTCTTACGCCATTAATTCTCCGTTACTTTTCCGGTTTGCCATAGAGAGTTTTTAGCCGAGAGGTGCTCAACGTGCGTGCGCTTTTTTTCTCCGTTTTATTGAGCGGAAAATCCTCAAACAAAGTGCCGCAGAATCGGCGTATCTATACTACTGGAAATATCTGTCAATTAATATTTGAAACATTTTTACATCTTCAAGTGCAATGTTTGAATTATCTAGATTAAAATTTAATAATTCACCGAACAAACTCCCTGGTTGAAAACCTTTCTATCAGGAAACGTAGGGAAAAAAAATAAGCAAGAGAGTCAGCAAATCATATAAATTTCGATTCAAAGATACGATATTTTTCCTTTTGTATTTCTTGCATGTCATTTAGCAGAATCTAAGAATCAAAGTTTCGTCCATTATGTGCAACCAACACACTTGTTTCTGGAAACCAATCAATAAACTGTGATAAAGCCAATACAACATCACAAGATTCTAAGAAGTTCCCTTTATATAAATTTGTCCATTATGTTTGGTTATATGGGTGACTTTTGAGGCGGATAAAGAAATCTGCCTTTTTTGGCAGAACTTATCTGTTGTATTCTTTTTTGCTATCAACTGCTGACATTTGGATAATATCTGCATCATAACCTAAAATAGTAAAGGCGAATGTTAAGGTTTACTTTGTCACTAGTTTCTGGTGGTGTAAACCAGTCAAAAATGTATATAGGCATGCAGGAAATTTGAAAACCGAATTGAATATATTTGGAATATACAGTGTCCGCTTGAATCATTTTAAAGTAAAACGCATTTGCAATGTTTATCTCGGTATATGTAGTACCACATGCTTATTCTAAACAACACTTCTGTAACGAATACGGGTAATTTTTGCATCTGTTGACTATAATTGTAGAAGTACAATTAATAATTAAGCTGTCTATTGGCACTTTAGAGTAGTTTCAGAGTACATTAGAATTATTTATTTTCATCCTTGGCTTATTTATATATTTTAATATGGAAAGCATGTTCTATGTCAAATACAGAACAGGATATTCTTACTCTTTCGAAGCACCAGCATTTATTTATGTATTTATTTCTGTAGGTAGTTTGATAACGTTCTGTAGACTCATGCGTAACGCTTTCTATATTTTAGTGTCTTATACAATTTCTACGTAAAAGCAATGGTTGTTAGTTCTTATGTTGTTCTTTTATTTATTTGTTTTGACATACGGTTTGAGGACTATTTCGGTGTTGTCGGTCTTTCATACTGTATTTCACAGACACAGTGTTAAACTCTTTGAAGAAAAAAAATATCGATCCGCCTAGAGCTTTCAAATTACATTCAAAAACAAAATGTGAAATAACTAGATTTTGACAAATCAGCGTGTGATGAGCTTTCATGACATTATTGTATTGGTTTGTCCCCAGTTTTTCGTAATTTTGTTGCAGTCGAATCGAATGAATATTTTTATGAATAAATTTAAAAACTCCATACAGATGTGGTATATTTCTATTAACAATATTTCAAGCAACCAACCCTGTTGTTTCCATATCAAAAATAATCTGATATCAATTCCTAAGGTTACGGGGTTGCTGTTGGCTGCTTGATATTTGCGAAGATGACAGCTATATCGTATTCCACTGGGGTCAAATCTATTGCAGACTTATAATCACGCCTTCTCTGACTTCATTACTTTTCATCTGACTTGTGTGGCATTTTCTTCTTTTTTTTTTTTTTTTTTTTTGATAATCCGCTTTTTTTTGCACCTTTTTGTTTGCTCGATTGCCTTTTCTGTCTTCCTGTTTTTTTTATCCAGAATAATGTTTCCCAGTAGGATTTTTACTTCCGTGAGATAGCACTATAAAAATCCAGCGCGATAATTTAGTATAAAAAACAATATAATTAGTTCTCGCCAATAGATGGCTGAAAAATTGCTGACGTGACGTTATGCAATATTCATTCACTCACTAACATTACACCATAAACACCATCGAATATGATCACAATAAAAATTTATAAATATTTTTTGATGTGTATGCTTTCAAAGTTTCACTGAGTAATAAAATATTCATATAAAGAAAATAATTACCTTTAAATATCATTTAGATTAAAAGCTATGCCGTTGATAAACAAATTTGAAATTTATTTCTCAAGATAAAAAATATTATAATGTTTCATCATTAATACCCATGAAGGGTATTCAACTGTGTACGGTTCACTTATTATTTGAATAATAACTTGTTTGTTTGTTTACTTAGATAGGTTTTAAAGACACTTGTAACAGTATTTTTCCTACTACTACATTGTAGCGATCAGTTCTATTGATGAAGTAGGTTGCGGTACTCGGAGAGAACCATCGATCTTTGGTAAGTAACTGAGACACTTTATCACCACCTATCTAGATCACTCGAGATGAAGTGTTAGAATAGCAGGAACACTTGACAGGAAGTGACCACCTTATAACCAGACACGATGTCACAAAAAGTAAGAAATGCAGTTTTCTTAATTCGATCGCCAATTGAGATCGTTATTCAATAAATAATGCCTAAATCTGACAAATAAGACGCAACGCGTCGCAAATAAAACGGCATTTGCAATGGTTGAATCTTCAATTGACGTAGGCCACTCTTCAAATGAGATAGAGTTATATCCTAAATCTGCGAAATAAAAGCCAGTTGTCATATTATTCAAGATTATTATTTGTTTTTACTGTCGTTTAAAACTCTTTGTTGACAGGTTCTCCCTAATACGTCATTTCCAATGTAGCCTCCCCGAATTTTTTTTTATCGAATCCAAATACAAATTTTGCGGTTTATCAGTGAATACTCTATAATGACACGTCGGATTTTCACCAAATTATCAGGAATTGCAGTATATAACATAATCTTTAGAAATAAGATTTCTTAGTGTCGTCGAGTTGCACTTAATTATATTCCTTTATACATCTGACTATTGAGTTAGCGAGTAAACGCTCGAGTTATCCTAGTTTATCGTCAGAGAAGTTGATCAATGAAACATTTCTCCGTAGAAGGTAGAGCAAATGTGTTTCGAACTTTCGACTTAAATTTATCGAATCTGTATAGCAGAATCTGAAGTAACAAAACCTTGTAGGAAAATAGGAGAAATGAACTAAATTCGTGTCATAATAATTTTTATTGAATTTTCAGGAGACGTTACTGATTTAATTCATGTTAAGTCACTCGAGTATATGGTGGAGGCGACTTATTGGTAAGAAACCGCCACATTAGCTATAAGATGAATAACTCTACAACCGATGCTGTCGATTATGATGTCATTATCGTCGGCGGTGGTTTGGCTGGAATTTCTTCCGCACGACATCTCCTGAAAAGAGGTCTGAAGAGGATACTGGTCCTAGAAGCGCAGAACTATACTGGGGGAAGAATAAAGACAATCGACACCGGTCAGTTTTATTACAAGATTTTTGGTAAAACTTTAAAAACGGACAAGACATTCAATGTAATTTATTTATGTCAAAATAGTATTGCGAGAATTAAAAAGTTACCAGCTATTTTAAGTCTAAAGTTTCGAAACTGAGTTTTTATTTTTCCAAAACAAAAAACAAACAAAAAAAGTGTGTTAAAGTTACTTTCTTAACATTGACGATAACTTAGACTTATGAAATGTTCACTCTTGGAACACTTCAGTTTTGTCGGAGATAGTTGTATCTTTTGGGATAATCGTTAAGGTTGTGCATAAAGCACACAGCATAGACGTTACAATGAAAGAAAATATAGTTATATGCAATAAAAATATAATGTATGGTCAGAAGGCAGAAACTATCTGTAATGTTTTATTTAAATTAGTTTTTGTCACTATTCTCAAAATTTAGTATATATATATACATATAGTAAATGATTTGAATAACTAAATATGGACAGTTCTTAAGAAGAAGATATTCATAGATATAAAATTTAATTTTTGTTTCTAAAATACCTCATTAGTTCATTAGGATATTGATCGGTATTATGTATGTAGTCATTTCAAAGTAAATAATAAGACTAATAGTGTGTAAGAGATATGAAAATTGCTAATTGACACGCATTTATTTGTATCATTGATATGTTGTTTTATAATGTAAAAAAATAGATAGATATTTGCTTTGAATTCCCTGTGACATTTTGGTCAGGGGTGATTACTGAAGAATATTTCTGGATACTCCGGCTTCCTGTTGTTCAATACAAGTGGTCGGCATTATTCTGGGATTTAAGGCCTAACCAATCAAAGAAAAAAAAAACGCTTACTCCTGGAAAAATAAACAAAAAGAAGTACATGTACGTACATTTTCAATTTCAAATATCTTCGTATGTTATTCGCGAAATGTTGTTTATATTTTTACTGTTCCATGCAATATCTAACTTATTATTACTGTTGTTAAAACCTCATATAGTCTCTTTAAAATTATTTGTTAATTATAATTTTCAGAGAGTGGTCCCCTAGAACTTGGAGCAGAATGGATCCACGGACAGAATGGAAATCCACTGTTTGAGCTGGCAGTCGAACACGACTTAATATACAGTGGACGACAAAACTCTTACATCAGTCCATCATCTGTGAGTATATATAATGATCATGAGTTTCGAACAGAAGCTGGTGAATTGATTAACAAAGAAATTGTTTGTGGTGTAACAAAGGCAATAGATAACATCTTTGATAGGGTAATGGATGCCGTTCCGAGAGAATACGGAAATACCGATATTGAAATTACCACAGAAGAACCAAGGAGAAGGACAACCAGATCTAGGGCCGAATATTTCTCAGATGAATTCAGTGCTTATTCACAAAATTCAAAACTTGAAGGTGTTGACGAAAAAACTATACAATGTCTTTACAGATGGCGTTTGAAGTGGGAGATTGGTGAAAATGCTAGTATATCCTTAGAAGATGTGGCATATCCCGGTCGTTACTTACTGTATGAAGGACCTGGTTTATCATATCTAAAATATGGATACAAATCAATTTTGATGATTTTACAAAGAGATGTACCAGACCATTGTATACGATTGTGTAGTCCTGTAAAACAGATCAAATGGGGTCCAAATTCATGTGTGGTAGAAGGCTTAGATGGCTCCGTGTTGACGTCAAACCACGTGATTATAACGGTCTCAATTGGCTATTTGCAAAAAAATATGGATACATTGTTCGCGCCCCCGGTACCTCAGAGGAAAGAGACAGCTGTATCAAATCTTGGTTTTTCAACACTTTTGAAAGTGTTTCTTATTTGGAACAAACCATTTTGGAAAGAGCAATTCAAAGGCGTCCAGTTTGCTTGGAGAAAATCTTCAATACAAGAAATGGACACAAAAGAAATTGACTTCACTAAATCCGAAGAGAAAAGAAAGATAATATAAACATAGGGGAAAAATAATATGAAGATTGACTTTTCACTGTACTTCAGTATAACATTGTAAAAATGTACAATTTTCATCATTTTAATAAAGCTATTAAAAGTACATGTAGTTCTTACATGTACATAAGTATGAAAACAGACGTTAATTTATAAACAATAAGTCCTATTACAGTGCGTGTCATAATGTCATTGTTAGAATGTAAATCTTTTTAATTTGAAGAAAAAAATGACTTTAAAAGAACAAATATTTGACAGAAAGTAAAAGTCATAGATAAATTTATTCATTATAAGAAAGGCGTGAGAAAACCGAAGGAGCATTCAAGGTGGAACAATCCGAGGACACAGGCAACATCGGGAACGAG
>JAOXYI010071832.1:0-12487 GCA_028566495.1 Lithophaga antillarum | reverse complement strand
TTTCAGGATTTTTTAATTGAATTTTTTGTTGATTTTACCCTATGTTCTATTTTCAGCAACGGTGGCCATGTTGGTTGGACGACGGAAACATCGCATATAATTTTGAAAGTAGACATCCTAAGGATGATTGTGGCCAAGTTTGGTTCCAATTGGAGCAGTGGTTTTAGAGGAGAAGATTTTTGAAAAAGTTAACGACGACGGACGACGGACGCCAAGTGATGGCAAAAGCTTACCCTGGCTTTCAGCCAGGTGAGCTAATTAAACTACTTAAAAAATCGATCATCTGTAGTAGATCTTTACATATCCGTCCATATAAAGACATCATTTACAGATCTAACATGCATGGCTTCCAGTGACATACAATGTAATTTAAATGTCACTCAAAATTATGTACAAGATTTTCTAACAAAAATGATAATATCAACAATTTGAAAATTTCATTTCTGATGCTGAATGTAGAGGTTTTTTTCAAATGTCAACATTGGCATCTACTCTCAAATTGACTTCATTGTGTGCCTTCGGATGCCTAGGCAAGTAATTTGTAAAATTCCTTCGTAGCGTAACGTAGACAGCGATAGAATTGTATATTAACTGTTGCTGTTTCCATTTACTAGTACCCTGTGAATTGGAGTAAATAGAGACGTTTGCTAATCACAAGAGATTTCATAGCAAAAACCTAAAGCGTAAAGAAATATTACTTGAAAACCAAACATTTGATTCCAGGTTTTCATAAAGACGGATATTGTGCAGCTGGGGGAAACAAAATTTAACAAACGATATAATCTGTATAATTCTACTAAGAAGGCGGGTATACAGAATAGTGCAAAGACTGTAGAAGTCTCTCTTAAACTGGAATATTCAGCAGTTTTTGAGTCGTGAAATTTTCATAATGGCAAAATCAGAAAAGTTGAAAAGCAAAACAAAGAACAGTGACCAAAACTTGAAATTTGATTACTTGTCCATTGTTATAATAGTTTTGTAACAACGACATGTCACCATTGCATAGATCTCTCTGACAACATCCAAGTTTTGTTGTTGCACTTCCAGTTGTATTTTCAAATGAAGTACAAGACGCCATACAGCCTAAGGTGTAGTTGGCAGCGGACGGATTGGAGGAATCTGTGTTCTGTTGTATCTAAAATCAAAAGTTTAAAATCTATTTAAATACTTATATTCTGGGAAATATACTACTTGCATATCGTATATAATCATTGCAAAGAATTTTCTGTAGTCATGTATTTTCACTTTCTCAACAAAAATAAATAAATAAATAAATATGCTGCTGAAGCTGTGATTATTATTGTGTAAAGTGGAATTTTGATACAAAATGACATGGTTTTAATTAGGAAATGTTTTTGTTATTTTGCTGTTTACTTTGGGATATGGTATGGAATTCTCCGATGGTTCTTCGAGACCACGAGGTAAGCATATTTCTACTGGAGTCCCTGAAATCCCTTTATGCTAATTTTAAGTCTGTCTCAGATATGCATTTAAATTTCGTGTGGTTAACATTAAAATCATAGATGCCAGCAATGCAAACAATCAGTAAATTGACAGTCCTACATTTGATTTTATCTATTTTTAAATTTCGCTGTATTTTAACATGAAAATAGAAGCAAACTTACAAAGCAAAAGCCACTTCCAAGTTTACAGAGAGAGTTAGTCGGGATCTTAATATGGGTACTGTTACAACTGTCGCTATCATTACAAGTATAGGTGTAGCAGTTGTCCGGCTGTAAGTACAAACATTTGAAAATTAGATCTTTTTTCTACAAAATCAGTAACTTAAAAATACATAATGAAAAATCACCTTACATATATGGTATATCAGTCCAAAATCTGATTATTAGTCTCACGGACTATAACCGATGATGTACTGTATATTTTATCCCGACCTGTATACATGAAACAAATGTGACAGATTTAAAAATATTCCAGGCTTTAAAGTCCAATGGTTATATTATGGCTAAGGTTACTAATACAAAACTAAAATGTTTAGTTCAGGTTTCCAGACACCTACCCAGGGTCGGGGGTTGGGGCGGTTACACCGGACCTCTTAATAACTGTCCGGGCTTTTCCTCACCCAACAAGTCCGGTAGTCACGACATAGCTGAAAATTGATAAGAGACGATAAACACCACGACCAAAGCAAACCAGATCAATAGGACGGACGAATACCAAAAACAATAACAGGACTATTATATAATTATGACATCAACAGAATGACTTCTACTGTTTGTAAGACGATTTTTTTTTCTAGTTAATTATTTATCAAACTGTAGTTGTAAGTATTAAATACATAAGTTTTATTTGATTGTAAAAGTGATGACCGTTCGCACATTTTTAGTGGCAAAGGCTACCGCAAATCATACAAAATGTGCTTCAGCCCTCACTTTTACAGTCGTATAAACTATAAAAATATGCATTCCATTTTTTTGTAATTATTTGTCCATTGCTCTTTTACATACAATAGAATAAAGATGTAATTAAATTAACAAGAGCTTAATTAGATCTGAAGTTAACTTACAGCTTTGGTTGATAGAGGCACTGATTCTGTGTTTATTCTTGTGTTTGTTACCAGTCCACTAGTCTGGTTTTCTGTCATGATGACAGCTAAAATATAAAATGTTTACGTGTTACCAGTTGTGTTGAGATGCATTCAGGATAGTGGTAATTCTCAGATGCGGTCCAAGAAATCGCGCTAAGTTTTTTTCTTTTTTGGGGTGGTGTTTATTTTTTTCTTTTTTTTTTTTTTTTTTTTTTTTATTTTTTTGTTTGTTTGTTTGGGTTTTTTTTTTTTTGTTTTTTTTACCTTTCTGTTGCCTGTCGGAATAGAGTTCTACCCGTACGACGTGTAACCGTGGTAATACATTTTAGTAGCTGTTAAAACTAAGTCCATACAAATGAATGTTCAATTTAACTGGAAGTCCTTCTCTTTTTTTTTGCAATTTTTTTTCTGGAAAAAATTGAAAGGTACTTCACATCATAAATTTGCTTACAACAAGAGAAAGGTTGGTAACTGTTTGTATATCTGTAATATTGCTCCCTTACAATAAAATGGGAAAAATGTATAAAATTATGCATTTGAATGTTAAATCTCCAAATAATTTAAAACTTTATACCAGCTGTTGTTTGTACTGTGACATCTAATACTGTTGTAGAATTCAAAGAATCTGTTTCGTTTGATGTGGCAGTCTCATTTATCAGCAACACCAATATGGTTAAAGCTAAAAGAAAACGTAAGAATATTCAAGAATCACCAGTATATCAGAAATATTATCTCATGGAGGTTAAAAGTAAAAAGAATAGACCAGCCCACGAGAAACTACATAATTTACAATACATAAAACCAAACAGATAGCATGTAGCACTGGTGTTGTATTAATCCCATGACGAAAGTTTTACCAGATCATTTGTATAAACGGACATTTTGGTGGTGACATTGAGTGTTTTGTAAACTAAATCGACAAAAATTGACAACGGTGACTCTGTTATCACGCTGATATATAGTTCAATCAGGGTTACAGTTGTTGTAACCATATTGTCCTAATTTTTCTCTGTAATTTTCCATACTCAACGGCAAAACAAAGGATACACTTACGTTGATTTAACACTTAACCATTACTTTGAAAGTGCAGATCTATAAAAGTACGACTGAAACCTTTCATTAATGTCTAGGTAATTCAAGTAAAGATTTGAGATTTTGCATCAGTAACTTTTCGATTCATGCAATAAATTTTTGGAGCTTACTGAGGGGTTAAAAAATTTCCATCCAAAAATTTTTTCACTGAAATTGAAAATGCATGATTCATTTTGTGTTCAAATTTTTTTTTAACTCAACAAAGTTTAATGAATTAAGGTGAAAAATATTGTTTATTTTTATTTCTTGTTAAAGATCTGACTCTTTTCATTATGGTCAAATTTGAGAGATTTCCTGTTTTCCACCTTGCAACAGAGATTGATGTTCAAACCGAGCTTTAATTTTTCTTTTTTTTTTCTTTGAAGTTCTTGCTTCTGTTCTAGCTAAAAATGATTACAAGACAAAGGTTTATCCATCCAAGCTTCTGTATCCTTTCTTTTGTCCGTCAGTGTAGTTACGTAGACAATTGGAGATTCAAAGTCCCGGGATTCCAAAATTTAACATAGGTTTTGAAAAATCTTCAAAACAATAGATAGCAAACTCAGTAATGTTTTGCAATACATATTTTTGACATGCTAATAAGGTTTCATAAAATAAATCTACAATGTCTGCTGTACCCAAGCGACAGGGGTTCAATGTTTATGGAAAACCTTAGAATTTGATGTTGATTTTTTTTGTATTCCAAATGAAGCATGCTTGTAACATAATAAATAATTTCTTAGTGATTGCTGTAGAGTCAACGATGGGGTCGTAGTTTTTAAGATGGGCTTTATTTGAACAACAAACAAACAAAGAAACAAAGAAACAAAAATAAATAAATAAACAAACTGTTAAAATATCAGCTTAAGAACTAGTAAAGTAAAATCAGTAACTTTTTGCATGAAGCATCTTTGTGACACAGACATTCAGGAAGACTAGCTCTCATAAGGTCCAAGTCGCAAACGTTGAAAAAATAAATTTCATCTGTAACAGAGACCGTGAATCAAAATCAAATATGTTTTGAAAGAAGTATGAAGGAATCAGATCTCTTTTTAAACAGATTAACAGAGTCAGTGCTCTCACTGTGCACTCACTCGAGATTCTCGATGATAAATTTAATATTAAAAAGTAAACTGAACTGTGGTTGAAGGATTTTGCGGGTAAATTATGTATCTACTTATGTACGGATAATTCTACTATACTGCCACTGAAAACGAAATATTTCCCGTTTTCAAACTCGATTTTCTCGAAAACGGTACAATCGAGTGGTTCTGAGGTATATCATTTCGTTTATGCTATGAATAATACCTCTGAAACTGAAGTAGTAATTAATGAATGGGAACCAAAACTTCGTTATTCATTAATACGCAAATAGACTTTAGAGTCCGTGAGCCTAAGTTCCAGGAGTAATATTTTAACGTTGTCTTCAGTTTGGTTAGATTGTTTTTCTATATTCCCGGAAGTCAGTATCATTTGCATGAAACATTTTTGTAAATAAAATAAAGGTCCTAGGTTGTTTGGAATATTGATTACAGTAGACCCACTTAGAGTGTGGGCTCAGTATAATGGGAAACACAAAAATGTATTTGTCCGGAACTATGAATGTGAATTAAAGTATTTCTTCAGTGCCAAACGTTTATATCATTATGTGCACTGTTGAGAGATAATTTTTGCTTGGTAAAGATATACGTCATGTTTGTGTGGTAAAGATATACGTCATGTTTGTGATATTTCATTCATTTTCTTCATTAAAATTGATTTTAGCAATTTATATAACAATAATGTACAATTAATTTCCTGAATAATTTAATAAAACAATCCAGTGTGTTTAGAAGTCGACAAGCCTTTAAATATTAGATAAAATCGGCAGTTTATGATACCATGGACAGATGTATTTCCCTGTAAAGTTTATCGGATTACCTGTTAGTTTTAACCTCTTGGACCGTTATTTCCTGTTTAAACAAGATAACAAAACTGCATTTTCATGACTGTGAACTGTCTTGTTGTAGTTCCTGTATCAGTAAGTTCTCAATAACTGAGTCCAGTAGATATATTTTAGTACCAGCTTTACAACATGTGAAATTTTCATCTAAATTCTCTCATTATTCATAAAATTGATTGGAAGCGCCATATTTCCATTTACAAATAATTTTTTGAAAAATTATCATGTGAGTTCAGAAAGGGTCGTTTTATTTATTTATTCATTTATTCAGAATTATATAATATATTGAAACGAGAAGATGCCTTATTTTGTTGATAATGTCTCAGATTCTTTTGCGTTTGAAGAGGGGCCTCGAAGGTTCCCGACTCATGACAGCCTAACCCTACTGGCAGCCGTTTGCCAGAATCTGGCCTAGACGGTAAGGTTCAGTGGCCAGCTGAATAGCTGTCCGGGCTTTCCTCCTCGAATACGTAAGGTAGTCACAATACAACCGAAAAATTTCCGAACGTGACAATAAATCCCCAAAAAACAAATCCAACCCATTTGAAGTATAGATGCTTCTTATGTTTGATATTTTCAGTAGAGTAATCTGCATATTTTACAGGATACATCATGCGGTACTAATTATATATTTTTTTCCATCCTTAAAAAAATATAAAGGTCGTCTTTGCAAATATTTCGTTCTGGCAAAATGTGATTACGTTCGTAAATGCCTGTAACTGCAATCCCAACAAACAAATCCAACTCGTTTGAAGTATAGATGCTTCTTATGTTTGAAGTAAGTAGGGCAATCTGCATATTTTACAGGATACATCTTTATTTATTTATTTTTCACATCTCTTCACCCTGTCTACTACATTATCCGTTACTTCACACTTTTTTGTATTATCGATATTAGAATACATGACAGATTCGTGAAAAATAATGCACTGGCGCAGCCAGGCGCGAGTGGATTATTATTATTTACGAAGCTACAGTTTTTTCGTGTATCCTCTTACTTAATCCGTTTCGTAACTATATTAACTTTTATGAAGTTCTGTTTCAGTATTCATTAACTTGCATATCTCATCGAGCAACCAGACTGCAGATATTACATCTTTTAATGATAGAATCTGAAAATTGATAATCCACCCGTTTCTCCCCTAAAAATAACTTTTCCCGCCTTATTGTCAAAACGACGGTCTGCTTGATAAATCATTGCTGTTCAGGTCGATTCGTTTGTTTGCTTTTATTTCGATGAAATATGTCATTATTATGAACTAATATTCTAATATTAAAGCTCATGAATTAAAACACAAAAATGTGAATTCATATTAATACTAAAAAAAACTGTGATTGATCAATCATTGCTGTTTATATCAACTTATTTGTATCTATTTACTTCGCTAAAATATCGCTATTATGACTTAATATTACAAGTATAATATTAAAGCAGATAAATTAAAATATAATTTGGATTCATGTTAATACCAAAAACTGAAAATTACATAAAACTACTAAAAACAATGACAATAAAGTGTACAAAACAATAACAATACAAATACATGTAAGCACTGTTTTGATGTGATATTATCAAGTTAAATTTACTATTCTGATCACCGGTGACGGTGAGCTAGTGCCATCACTGCATGGCTATATCGTCTATGCTTCAGGACAGAGCGGTACTGGTTCGAATCTTATATGACAGTGAATTTTTTTTTTTTTTTTTTTTTTTTTTTTTTAACGTAGATAAATACAATTTTGAACTTGATAATAACTTTCACAAGAAAAAGTTAAATTTCAGCTGCGTGTGTAGGATCGGAGACATGATATTATGTTTTTGATAGGATGTACTAAGGGGACAGTTGGTTGGTATTTAGCGATATGTAAGTCAATTAACTGTAGATTTTTGGAAAATAATCCACTGTTCAAACAATAGCATGACGTCAGAGAAATGAATTAAATAATCTATACCTTATAAAAATATTATTTCAGGTGAATACTGGAAAGAATTAAGTACATGTAATAACCAACACAATTCACCATGCCTGAAATGTCAAAAGTGATTATAAAATATCCATGACACCAATGAGAAACACTTACCTGTAAAAATAATTTCAGCCAGTTTACTTGTGAGTGTATCCATTGCCAGTGTATGTTTGTCTCTTTCAGATAACTTTTTCCTGATAAAAGATCAAATTTTTAGTCAGGTGTTTTTAAGAATACCTCTGTTGTCAAAGTTAACGTGTATGAATCACAAAAATTTTAAGGTTGGGTTTCTCAAAATCTTTTAAAACTATCATTTAATTCAGGTTTCGTCATTTACGAATTAAATAAAACGTCAAAACTGTTCTAAACTGTTTATTCTTACTAAATACAGTGATGAGTACTTCAGATTTTTCCTTAATATTTCAAAATATAAAATAATAATTTCTTGAAAAAAAACTACAGTTTAAGAACATATACAATGTAGGGTTTGGTCAATACCCATATTGAACACGTACTTGTAACTGTACTTTTGACTTCTGGTCATGCTGTTCCAGTTATCAACAATCATGTCATTTTCCTATATAACTTACTGTATGGATATGCATTGTAATATTTTGGTGTAAGTACAATTTGCTAGTTTCCTGTATATTGGTATCACACACATGAGGGAATATGAACTGAGACAATTTGATAAATGATTCAAAACAGATAACTAAACTAAAGCACAAGTTTATTTCTCGGTAGTAGTACATTTAAACATATGACTTCGCACAACGATGAATGAATATTTCATGAGAGGTGAATCAATGATTTCTTAGAGGCAAAAATAGGAATTCTGTTTTTCGAAAATATTTGGTTTAACGAGAGCCTAGATCCGCGTACCTATTATTCCTATAAACAAATGAATGCTTCTGGTTCTTTGGTGTTATTCAGATGGAATCAGCAGCACAGTTTTTATAACAGTGATATTCAACTGTAACGTGCAGTAAATTCATACAGCCCGTAACTGAGAAGCTCGAATTCCATTTTCTCCAACGTTGAATTATTTATTGTCGATGACAATGTTACCTGCACTTTTATTCTTAAACATTTGAAAATGACGTTTAATCTTATCCAAATGTTCGACAGAGAACATGAAGCTGTCTTCTTTTATAATGAACAATCATTTCACAATATTAATGTTTGATTTCTTCAGCTGCGAGTTATTCGTTGTCGTTAACAACATAATCTAGACAAACGAACTTCTTTTCTTAAACTTTTAATTATGTTGTCAAATTTTGTCTAACTTTTTGATAAAGATCATGAAGTTGTCCCATGATATTTTTTTGTTTTTGAAAAGCCGTCACAAAGTTACGATGGTATGTTTAGGACACATTTATTTTTTTCTGCTTTTAAATATCTGGAGACTCGACATATTATCTCGATCTCCCGTCTTATATTCTCGATATCTCGAGATATTAACGTGATAAGTCGAGCACTCGAAATAATAAAATCGAGCCCTCGAGATATTATGTCGAGTGCTCGAGATAATCAGTCGAGCACTCGAGAATATAAGTCAAGCGCTCAATATATTATGTCGAGGGCTCTGGATAATAAGTCGACGGCTCGAGATATTTGAAAGTAGAAAAAAAATAAATGCATGTCCTAAACATACTACCGTACAAAGGTATAGAGAATAGACATATTCCCTTAGGCGAGAACTTTTACATTTTTAAAAATTCTTTTTAAAAGGTTGTTTTTTTTTCTGTGTTTAAGTTATAACTGACTAGGGAAATCTTTTAGAAACGATATTAGAACCTTTCATTACAGAGTACATCTGGTATCTGTGAAAGCCGGATGTGGCCATTTTCGTATTAACATGTTTTCGCTTTGCCATTTTAAAAGGCGAAAACACTAGAAAAGTAACAAGAAATCACGGAGTCACGAAGACACGACAAAAGTTAGGCGAAAAGACGACTAAACAAAAACAAAAATACAGAAGTCATTTTCGCTTTTTCGTTTTGATTTGCCGTAGTTTTGTCCTTATTTATATATGCCACCAATATGCAAGATTACAAGAACTACAAAGTCTTTGAAACAGTCAACTCAGCATTACTCTTTTAGAGCGTTATATAAATTATCTTCTGTCTTTCACGCTTTGTTGGAGTAATTTATTTCTGTGTTTCGACCGTAATATGTCAAAGTTCAGCTTCAGAATCAAAGAAGTCTTAAATGTAATCTTATTTTTAATTGGGTGAAGAAAATAATATCTTTGATGAAGAAAGAGTTAATGACTGAGTATGAAGTAAACGGTTATGAAACAAGGAAATTCAACTATTGTGTTAGGAAAGTTTGCTTCTTAAGGATAAAAAATTTTTTTCCTAATGTGAACATTTCTTTTGTAACTAAAATTTTTGTCAAAATGTTGTTTGCATTAGAATGGTCAACCACACAATAACTTTATCACCGATAATAAAAAAAATCAACGCTACAGAAATACGAATTCGAGCACTTCTCTGTTACGGGCTGTATGTTATGGTTAAACAACAACGATAATTTCCGAAAGATGCGTGTTCCACTGTTTCGAAGCATATACTAGTTGACTTTAAATACTATCATCAGACCCTACACCGTTCATAAAGGACTATGTTTTAATGTGAACTGAGGATATTATTCCCTGCACATATCAGTCATGATACCCCTTCGAGAAATAACCAACTCAAACGTTGGATATAACATCAGTTGCGCTATTATGACATTGTTTTTGTTGGTTTTCAGCTTTTTCAGCAGGTTTTGGGCTGATTTTGATAGTTTGAATATTATATTAAAATTTTCAAAAAAATGCCATATTTTAAGTTGAACAAAGTTCAGTAAAAATTAAAACTAGAATGTATGTTCCATGGTCACCCACCCTCCATACTTTGCAGAATAATTTCAGATTAAGCACTGAAAAATTTCAGTATACTGTTCGAAAGACCACACCGAATTGTTGGATACAACTTACATATGTAGTAGGAATTACAGAAACTGTTGCCTTGGAACACATTGATTTGAAAAAAGTGCTATTCTCAATATTCTAACCGTCATAACTCACCAACCGACCCATCCAGGTAGTTAAAAAAGTATGTTCCGTGTCGCAGCAGGAAATTGACATTAGCAAATAGGTATTTGTCTCAGCTTTACAAATTAGTGTGGACACAAAAATATATCTCGTGTAGCTGTGAAAATCGACCCTTTCTGAATTATCTGCTCCAGATTTCTCACTAAGAGTTAAAAATAATACTATTCATTTCGCTAACTGAAGAAAGTACGTGTAAGACAATCCGACTTTCTAAAGGGTATAACTCTGCTATAAGTGAGAACGAATTTAACCTCGTCCAAAACATACATCTACAAAGTTTCAAGTCAGTTTGTCCATTTTTGTTGAACTAAGAGTGCTTACAAAAAAGGCAGACGGACGAGTGGACTCTAAATTCGGTCTCTCGGAAAGGTTGTTCCGATTTATTACGGCCTGTTGGGATATTTCTTATTTCAAGCAAACTCAAAATTTCAGCTTGATATTCAGAACAGGCAAAATTTAGATTTCAACGATATATAACAATCAAAGTAAAAAGATATTTTTGCTTTTCTCGTAGCAAATTTCGATGTTCTTACTTTAGTATCGTACAGATGATTTAAACTACCAATCAAAACAATTGAAAAAGACCTGCTTCAGATAACCGAATTATTTATAACCAATATAAAAAAGGTAGTTTCTTTATATCAATTAAGCTAGAGAATATGACTTCAATTAGCCTTCGATCCATCGAAATATAGAAAGGGTTTGGCTGACCTTAACTTTTGGTGCCAATACCTGGACAAGGTGAAATGCATACCTATGAAATCAAACATTTTCAATAATTAAAGCATTATTAGACAATAATCGAGGAATTTTCTCCTATTTGTCACAATTAATTAACCTTCTTTCTTATCAGCTGATTCCGGACTTAGAAATAAAATATTCATAAATGACAAATAAGATTCTGTCAAACAATACACACACGAAACAAAATCATTTATTCAATATTCGAGACAATAAAACTAAGCATTTTATCTTTTAGTATTGACAAATCTCTTAATATGAACAAGACAAATTTCAAAATCAAGAGAGTTGCGTTAGGATATGTTGCTTAGGCAACTGATAAGAAACTGACGTTTAAAGTAAATTTGTCGTGTTTTTCTCATCTGAACTATATGCATGGTGGGCTACTTACCTATATTTTAGTATACAATAGATGTGTCGACTGCCTTTATAAGAACAGACCCTGCTCATGATAAGAAAATACAATAAATAATACCCTGTTCATGACGAAAAATGATAAATTATATTCCTTCTCTATGACATGTATGAGAAATTGTCTGTCTGTTGATCGGGGGTTCAAATTAATTTTCGTCGGATTTTATAAAAATGAGATTGAAAGTAACAAATTAATTCCAATAATGTTAAATATGTAGGGACGAGTGAAACAACCTCACCTCCCCTTTTAGGTCAGTATGTGAGGCAAATCTCTTTATTTTATAAACTTCGTGAAAACCTTGCTTTTGTATCCTAAAAAATCAATGAAGTTATCAGTAATACGGTGACCATCGCAACACCTCTTAAACCGAATATTGCCAGAGTATATCTCTGAGTCTGTACAAAGATTAACACGTGCATCAAAACACCAAATTAAAATATAGAATATAGTAGTTCTCTATAGAAGACATCCATTATAAAAGGAAAATTTGACATGCATCCCTGTATATTAACAAGTATCAAAAGACCGTGCGTCAAAACAATAACAAGTCTATGGACTGTTTTCGATTATTAGTTACGACCACATCGCGAATTTCGGAGAAGGCAATTTCGATTAAACAATTACAACTGAAATAAACGTATGATACCAATTTCAGTGCGCACGACACGTGTTTCTGGAATAACCTTCATCAGGTACGCTCGA
>JAOXYI010071831.1:0-20103 GCA_028566495.1 Lithophaga antillarum | reverse complement strand
TCGTTCCCGATGTTGCCTGTGTCCTCGGATTGTTCCGCCTTGAATGCTCCTTCGGTTTTCTCTCGCCTTTCTTATTGAAACACAAAATGGAAAAAAATGCGCATTTCAACAAATAATGCCTCGTCAGTTGTGCTCAAAGCCAAATTTTTGGAAAGCTAACGAACACCAAATGTTGAAGAGCAGACAAAGCCTAACTGTGCAAAAAAGTACAACCAAATCCGTCTAAGGATACCTTTGCATGGGGGAGATAACAAAATGTGTTACGACCGTAATTTTTTAAATAGAAGAAGCACAAAATTTCACGTCAGCACCAAGCTGACTACGGTGTTGGTGATTCCCGCGGGAACTAATAGTTCCTTAGCAGTGATATCGACTCAGTGGGAGTAAAAAATAAAGATATCGAAAGTAATTTTGTGCACAAAATGTGTCCATATAATGTTTAATTTTGTATTTTGTGCGTTTCTTACCTTTCATATGTTTACACAATTTTGTTCGCATCTTCCATTCATTTAGGAAATTTTATCGTTTGTTCGATCGTTTGCATTATTTCTTTTTCTTTCTTTCGTGCGTTAACGCGATTCAGTTGTAATTTATACTCCACAACACAAATAACGCACCACTTGTTTCGAATGGAGATGTTCTTACAGTTTGCTATATTTATCTCAATTTGGTCAATTACGTGAATATTGCAAGCATGACTGATAATTAATCCACATTACCTGGAAGAAATTCCCATTTTAAAGTCACAATGGCGTTTTGCGGCAGGTAAGTGCAAAAACAAAAGTTTGGGTTAAACCGTTTTCAATATTGGTCACGAGAAAAAATGCGATACAAAACTTGAAAAACATTTTTCATTGTTCAGTTTCGAATCAGGGAGCGAAAGATGCAAAAATTTACGATTTTTATGACATTTTTCATTCTTGGATGAAAAATCCGGAATTTTGAGAATTCAAACAGTAAAATTTAAAAATCACTAATTTTCACAGATTTTGATCTCTGTGATCAACAATGTTGTATCTAAATTTAAGCTTATTTCATTGGGTAGTATTACAGATATTTTAATTTGAATCATAAATCCCAAAGAAATAAACGGAGGAGGTGCGTTTCTTTTGTTCTTGAGTATACACGATTTATTTCGCTTTCCATTCGTTTGCACTAACGAACGAAGGAAACATACTTTTCGTTCAAAGGAACGAAAACCGACATACAAACGAAAGAAAAATCATAAACAAACCGTAATAATGAGAAACGTATAGGTTTCAGGCATTGTATCAAAAGAGGCTCAATACAGGGAAATAATAAAAAATAATATGAAAATGCAATAGGACAGATATTTTTATGATAATTTAAACTACAGACAATCAGTGCTGCCTACATAATCAAAAAGAAGAAAGGTGGGACATAAAATGAGATACATCATTTGTCTGTAGAAGATGTAGGATGCAAGCGCTTCTTATGCAGGCACATCGAGTCCAAGGTGATTTATCTAATAGTAATCTCTAGAATTTGGATCAACTGCAATGCACAAAATCAAATCGATAAATTAGAAATATATAGGAGTACAAAGATTTATGTCAACAGTTAAATATAAAAAAAAAGTAACTATCTCCAACATGGAACAATTTAATTTATACTATTCTTTCCAAAAATACAGAGGTTAATATACCAGACTTGATAAGTATAAGAGTATATGTTAACGAATATCTATTACAGACTTGAACATTTCCTTTTTTTCAATATCGGTGATTTAAAGCAATAGATATCTATATAAGCTAAATAACTATGAACAACTGAATATAATTAATCACGATTTACCGAAGTAGTTAGGCCAAACAACATGAATGAATAACTACTGAATACAACATATCCGATTAAAGTATCTCCTGTCGATGGTTGCTCAGACGAAGATGTTACTGTGCTTCCTAGAGTTGTGACTTGTTAGCTAAAATAAATAACCCTAACGTACAAGTTAATCATCGTCACTATTTACACTTCAGTGACTGGTTGAATCGAAAATGAATGGAAAACGAGAGTGACATCAGGTGCTCCGGACGAATAAGTTTGAAAACATTGACCTCAGTAATAATAGACTTTTTTAATGAGGGTCCGAATTCTTTTTCCGAATATAGACATGCCAGCTCTTGCGCCTGGAAAATTAGTAATTGTTGGCAATGTTCCAACTGTCAGTAAGATTCTCCATCGAATGGAACTTATAATACGTATTTCCTCCTCTACAAACTCCAGGATCAAACATCTCTGAGAACTGTTTTACGAAAAACGCTTCTGAAACAGGCTGGATTTTCAAACTTGTGTGATCAATTCAGAAAGTAGGGATTACTCAGTGAGAAAAATATCAATCAAGTTAAGTATATTAAAGAATTTTGTGATGCTTTTCTTCATTGAAATAAAACAGCCAATTTCTCCCAACAAAAATCGTTAAAGACCTTTTTGTTTTCTAGTCGTTGAAACAATTTACATGGAAGTTTTTCCTTGTTATCAGACTTTGTTTCTTTGTTTATTCTTTTGTAATTGGTATCATTTTATGTATTTGTTTGTTTTTTATGTCCGTTTGTTTAATCTGTTTACAATATGTCTTATGTAATCATTGCGAACAACTAATGGGTGAAATGATATGACGATGATAGGCGAAAGTAGTTTGCTGTCACGCCTCATGATACTATTTAATCTGCAAGGTAAAATAATTATGTCTTTCTGTGCATTTTTATCTGCGCTACTACCGGAAGTAATTACCGAAATCGGATGAAGTGTTACCGTATTTCAGTTATATGAAAAGTAAATACAGATGGATCAACCATAAAAGTAATAACTAAAATAGTCTGTCTGGTCAGTGCATCTGCTACAGAACAATAGGGGCAGAAATCTGAACAGTGATAAGATGAAATGGAACTTTCCAGTTTGTTTCTTAAGGACAAATTAACGGATTTTTCTCATCTGACCTTTCTTTCAGTCATTATCTATTGGGCCCTGTGACTGCTTTTGTGATAGTTCAGTTTTACCTTTTTCCCTTAACAGTTAGTATATTTTAAATTGAAATTTAAAAGTTAAAGATAAAATAATATGGTCTTTCGTTTTAAATTTTGAAATACTGTTTTTGTCATCTCTGTTGTTTGTACTAGACTGGTTCGCTTCCATTGCTCACTCCGTCAAGTCTCCGTTACGCTTGTGTAGAAGAGGCTTGACGGAGTGAGCAAGGGGAGAGAACTAGTCTATTGTTTTGTAACATACCTTGCTTAAATTTAAAATAAATAAACGTTATAGATACAACATTTCTGCTTTCACATTTAATGAATGTTTATTTGTGTGTATTTATGTCTACAAATGTCACTTATACAGAAAGTAGGAAGATTGGTTTTCACAAAAGGATAAAATATGCATATAAAACATTGCACGCGCGGTCCTGAGAACAAAAATAATGACAAATCAAATCAATAACAGAATATTCATAAGGACAATATCTACTTTTAACGTCATTTCAAAGCAAACGGCGTTTGAATATTTTCCAGTTCTGATGATTCTGAGGGCCTTGGTGGCCATGTGTTATAGGTAGTGTCAGGACTGGGGTTGTGAGTTCGAACCTTGCTCCTGGTGAGATGTGCTAGACTCCAACCATAATTAACAAGGATTGTCAGTTTTCCGTCGAAGGTCGGGGATACTCACCGGGTACTCCGGCTTCCTCCCCCAATATCAGAAACTGGACGCCATGATACAGCTAAAAAATTGCTGAAGGTGGCGTAAAACACCCATTCTATTAATCAATCGTAGAATTATAATTTAAATACAGCCAAACCTCTGTGCCGCAGTGGAGGGTTCTGTTGATTTTACCTCGAGTTAACCAAGTGTTCGAGATACTTGAGGTGATTTAAGCAGCTTATAACTATGAAAGGATTGCAGTTTTATTCCAGTTAGTTAACAGTTATCCCGTGTAAATAACTTATCCGAGTTGGAGTAAACGAAATATGTTTATGTTAGCATTAATCCTATCGACATTTTATGTCAGCAACTAGTCTTACTGTCATTCGGAATAACCGATGGATCAACCTTGGTACTGATAGGCTAGGGTACGAGAAACATTATCTACTGATGTAATGGCTACCAAATTTGCCATTCCACCTACACTGATATTAACTTGTATGATCGTTACCTTATTGAAAATCAGAGATGCAAATTTCAACAGCTTATATATACTCTTGATAGAAAACAAATTGCGGACAGAAATGTCAACTCTGGATAAAAATGCTAAAGTTGTGTTGATGAAAGTTATATACTACGATTTGCAGCTGTAAGCCGATCTGTGATTTGTTGAACAGCCGGGTATGTCAGTTTATTTTTACGACAATATCCAGGGTATATAAAGTCAAGATGGCGGACATCTTCGCTTCGGATATTTCGGTGATATTTCCATGAAAATAACATGTAAACAAACACATTACCGGTAATATTTTTCTTCACTGAAGTCGTAAAACAGTTTTGCTGACATAAAATCGCATTCAAAACTGACCGAAACATGTGTCCGCTGTATTCAACGAAGGTTACGTCGCAAAATAAATACGTAATAGTAGGATCAACGCCACTGACGTTCCCATGGTTTTAGGGAACATTTTGTAAGTGTTTTTTTTTCTAAATAAACCTTGTTTAAAAAGGCTGCGCATCGTAATATAATGATCGTGTGATATACTCTGGATGTTATATTTCATGCGCTTTCGGCTCTAGAAATATAACTTAACATACAGAGTATATCACACGATATTCTCTGTCTAAGAGATGAGTAACATATAATATTTGATTCAAGCCATATTATTTTTTGTCTAAACTACAAAGGTCTCCATGCAGTTCGACGTTTTGTTCAGGTTGTTCATCACTTTTGTGAAAATTTATAATTAGATATTCCTAGAAATGCATAGAAATATTTACCGTATACTTCTTCAAACTATTACGTTAAAAATATTCTTAAACACTATCTATAATTTTTGTTGAAAAACTATATATTCAAAATATAAGCCACGAATATAATTTATTTATGATCATAAATTTTTCCATTAATATTTTATATTTTTCCGTTTTGAAGTGAATACGTAAATAATTAACACATTATGATTTGATAATACTTTAAAGAAGTAAGTTAAACAACATCTGTTTAAAATTCCACAAACAGCTATGTTAAATTTCAGTATCCTTGCATGTAACTACTGATCAAGTGACAGCTTCATTTCACCACTATGCCGCCCCTGTCGATGCCCGTCTAACTTGTTAAAACAGTGGTATATAACACGAACAAAAAATGCAAGAATAAAAGACAGCAAAATAGGAGATCTACATTTTTTATAGCTATTGAAGAGTTGCTGAAAGACTGAATTAAGTTCATTGAGTGGTTGAGAAGGAGTCGCGTGAAGACAGCGATTCTGATGATACAAGACTACGGGACAAGTGAGCCAAAACTATGCTGACGACTCAAAATAACGTTTCTTTGCCTAAGCCATTTTGAACTATCATTTATTATATGTATTAGAAAAGTTTGTTATCTTTCATTGGAAAATGTTGGTTTTCAATAATGTTCGACGCTTCTTCAGATTACACTAACTCACAAAGAAAAAGTTTGGAAGTAGAAACAGGAACTAAAAGTAAAATATATTTTAATAATGTATCATAATTTAAATTAGAGTCAGTGGTGCAGTTAAAATATTCCAACGATTTAGATTTTAAGCAAACATTAAGATCACGCAAGCATAGAGCCAGATCATCATTTAAAAAAAAAGACGATACTAAAATAATACAGAGTAGTACGAGTCCTGATAGTGGATGGAGATGGGTTGTATATTTTACATCTATGATCTATAATGGGATCGTATTAAGTATTTTGAATACGTTTGTTGTCCTGTACACATATTTGGTAGAGGAGTATGCTAAAGGAAACCCAGTTATATCTTTCAAAACATGTAGGTATATATCTTATTTAAACTGCTTAGTGAAACAATAAATTTGAAAAAAATATTCAGGTAATTTTTTCGTCCAAGACAAAATTTCAAAAACTTAAGGGAAATCGACTTGGTATTGAGATTTTTTACATACACTTACATAGAAAATGCTTGTTTCTAACAGAAGTAAGTCATATTGATAGGAATAAGACGTAAAGGTTCAGTTTAGATACATGTTTGCCCATTCATCCTATTTTTAAGAATAAATGATATACTAACCAGAATTCTTCAGTATTGTATATTTCAAAATGAAAGGTAGCACAGCTGACCTGACAACTGAAAAAAAGGAATTATTTATTTAGCTCAAATTTATTCTTAATAAAAAAAGTCACTATGAATGCAAAGAAATGACTATCCGCATAGCTAGTTTGGGGGTTTTCGCTATCACTTTTAATTTCAGTTTTCGGCTTTCTGCCGCCGAACCATTTTCCCGTAACTGAAACGTATTTTCATGTAAAGCTGGGACATGTGTTTATTGAATACAAATGGACACCTCTACGATAACAAATATACACCCGCAGCAACTTAAGACAATAAAATATTATACCAATCGACCAGCTCGTGACTGTGACCTTTCCTACTCAAATATCCTTGGGAATTTTTCGGGAAATTGTTTCGGAAATTTCAAACTTTCTTACTAATATCATTGAGGATATTTCGGGAATTTTTTTCTGCAGTGTCACAAATGTTGGGCAAATCGGTAGATTTTAACATATAACACATCTGCAAATTTCACTCCCTTTTGTTTTTGTGACTTTGAAGAAACATTTGAATATTTCTTAATATCACAAGTTTAAAGCTAATGTAGGCTTTTCTTCTGAATAATCGTGTAGAAGAGTAACAATTATCACAGAGATTGCCCAACATATAAAATCATGTGACGTTGGCCACAAAATATCTGGATTTTTGAAGGAATGGATACACTAATAAAAACGAATGATAATGAGACCTTTATATATGACCTTTGTAACCTTTGTTGGTTCTGCATCTACCTATTTGACATTATTAATGAGCATAGCATCTAATATACTGACAGATAAAGTTGGGAGCAGTACCAAAGCTTTTGTAGGAGCAATCTTTGGTATGTTCGGTTTACTTTCCGGTGCCTTTGTAACCCAGCTGGAAATGTTATATTTGACCTACGTAATAATTCTAGGACTGGGAGTTGGAATTGCCTTTTCACCGTCACTTATAATTTTTGTTCATTACTTTAACAGACAAAGGGGACTTGCAAGTGGAATTGGTGTATTGGAAGTGCATTTTTTTTCAATAGTTTTATCTATAGCTTGTTATATCTGTTGAAAAGCATTCCAATCAAGTACACATTTCTTGAGCTTGTAGCAGTGTACTTGGTTCTAGCAAACTTGTTCTTTGACTTGGAAATCGATTATTTCAAACCTAATACATTAAAATCTCTGGAAGAAAATTCCTCCAAATGTTGTGCTTGTATAGGAAAATGTGTAAATACTAAAATATTTTAAAAAAAACCAGCTTATGTGATTTGGGTTGTGTCTTTATGCATATCATTATTTGGTTACTTTGTTCCTTTAGTACATTTGGTAAGTATAATTTAGAACACAACATACACATTGAATAATTTAATAATTCACGAAAAGTTCTAACAAAAAAGTGAATGTAAACTATATATATTATACGTCTGAAAATCAAGCCAACAGTGTTAGAATTAGATTTTGTGTTGACAATTTTTTGTTCTTCCCTCGACGCGATTTGAACTCACACCTCTGTGACACTTCGACATTGATCGCCTAGCAATACGAATAACCACTATGACCACTCGCCCAACTCCGCCTTATAAAATTAGGTTTCATTGAACGGTAGTTATGCAAGGGATGAATAGTAACGGTCGAACCACATGTGTATTAGCGCTAATAGGCTTAATCCAGCAGATGAACTTTTGACTGTATATTACTTGACTACATCATGTACATAGTGAGAATGAATCATTTTATGTTATACCATTTTTAATTTATTATATCCTTCAAACGTTTTTGTACGCAGGTGCGCTGCATTTTATATCTTATTATTGTTGTTTTCATTGACGATTTGTTTGAAGGACGTGAGTCATATATCTGGTGTCAGAACAAGCTACCATTGCATAAATTTACATCAGTATTGTTGATCTAATTAAAACGAACTACAGATTGTTAACATACAACACCATGAACACGATTTATGTAAATTTGCATACTACATATATTCATAAACAAAACAAGAAACACTTACATTGCCTTGACATTGATTTTTCATTTTGCAGATCTGTATAAATACAGTGAATATCGCTCAAAAAGGACGGGTTGCGATAAGGCCTTTATTTGGCGTCCTTGTTTAGTTAAACATAAAATTTCACCCTACTAATTATTTTGCACTCTCTTTATGCAGCTATATCTCCCTTCTTTACGAGATGGTGATGATTTTTCAAGTTGTTTGTCATTTCTGTCCTCCTGACGTTGAAAATGTAGGGTACCTTAAGGTAAATTGTACACTTGGCTAACAGGAAAATGCATATACGTATGTACATTATCAGAGAAATAACGTTGAAGCACTTTCATAACCAACAAAACATTTGTGCTAGAAACTGTAGGTATAAATTCTACGAAGTTGTTTTTGGTTACGCGTGCCCGTAATACTTCAGTATTAAAAGATATTTCAAATTACGCTTAAAAGTAGATGATGCAAACTTGACACATTTTATATATTTAAGTATGACGAGCATACGGTACCAGCAAGATTTTCACAGTTTAATTATTATTTCATATGCAATTTGTAAAGTAAAAATGTTTTTCTGGTACCCCATGCGCGTCATGGTTAATTTGTACATAATGTTGACGTAAGTAGCAACATTTTTCCATAGGAGCAATTTTAAAGGGTCAATAGGGTATGTACATAATGCTGACGTAAGTAGCAACATTTTTCCATAGGAGCAGTTTTAAAGGGTCAATAG
The DNA here is from genome assembly GCA_028566495.1 of Lithophaga antillarum. Classification (NCBI taxonomy): domain Eukaryota; kingdom Metazoa; phylum Mollusca; class Bivalvia; order Mytilida; family Mytilidae; genus Lithophaga; species Lithophaga antillarum. The sequence continues at coordinate 11,148 of JAOXYI010071831.1, read as the reverse complement.
GGTATCATCATCATCAGTCTCTCGAGCTGAGAAGTAGCATGCAAAATATTTCTACAAAGTACAGACATATAGGTATAAAAAGAGAACATAGATTAGTTAGAGTGGTAGATTTTTATTTTCAGCAAAACCAGGGGTCTTATCCCAATGTATAACTGCAGTGTGACGAACATGACGAATAAATTCACGCAGTAAAATTTTGGGGGTCATTGAAAAATGAAAAATCAAAGAATGCTCCTCCTGAAATCTTTTCATCTTTCATTTTTCAAATCGCACTTGTCATTTGGAGTTTTTTTATCTGGTGAAAGTTTAATTCATTTTTCCTTAACAATTTTCATTTTCCTCTTTCCACCTTGCAACAGAAGACAGATGTTGTGACCAAGGGATGAAAATTTTCATTGCAGTTTTTGCTTCTGTCCTTAGAAATGATTTCACAATAAAGGAAATTAGATCCTTTGTGTAGAACTCATGAAGGTGTTATCTGTTTAACCGTATGTATACTTTCTTTTGTCCGTCACTATATAGTTGTCATGTAGTACATTAAGCAGTGCATTACGGTTTGTCCAAATATTAGTTAGTGATGTATTTTACTCAGTTTATTTTACAGTTTCTAGCCTAAAGTACGAAGAAAAGTTTAAAACACACATACGTATATATATGTGCGATAACTTCAACATGAATAACAACAATAAGTGCTTTTCCTGTATCGTGTTATTTTTCTATTGTATTTATGGATTTTTGTATCAACCACATGTAAATCAATATTCTTGTATAAAGGACCACCTGTTGCTAATCAAAAAATAAATCACGCTGAACTCTTTTTGCCCAGATTATTTTAAGTATAAATATACGCCTTTGATAAAGTAACGGTCTGTGGTGAAACCAATTCGAATTTATAGAAACCTGATGAAGGACTATTCACTGATCAGTTTCCTTAGTTAGATTACTTTGTGGTTTCTTATATAAGGTTTCCCATTTAAACTGGGTCTTGTTGTCCAAGTAGTTAAGGTCGTTGACTCAAGAGTACTAGACTATTGCATAAAAATGTACGTCAACTCAGCGATTTCACAGCTCAGTTGATTAACTGTGCGGACTTTCTTTCCCCATTTAGTCTGGTAGTCACGATATGGATGAAAGTTTGATAAAGTTTACGATAATTGAAAGACTCAACTCAATCCAAACTAAGCATCTGCGTTTGTGGTCCCTTGGATTTCCGATCTGTACGAAGTATCTGCCACTCAGCAGTTAATGAAACTGATGCATAATCGGACGAGCTGTCTCTGACAAGACACTGTTTCAAAAACTTTCAGCTAATCGGAATATCTTATCGAGGCAGACAAACAAATGATAGAGGGAATGTGATAAATAACTGTATAAATTAGTATTTAATTCAATAAATAAATAGCTTAATACATTGACAACATTTCCCAAAGACCTGATCCATTCTATGCAATATTTAGAAATAAATGCCTAATTGAAAATACAAATACAAAACATATAATTATATAAATATCTACTAGAATATTAACCGACAACATCTGTTATTTTAGGTTCTCACAGGGTAGAGTAAAGATCGGTTCTAACATAACATCCAAGATTTCGACTGTTTTACGTTAAAATGATGACAGCGATATCTCTGATTCTAACTTCAAACAAGAGTAACTTCAATTTTTAGTATGTTCCTGGGACATTGTTTTTTGAAAAATTTCCATGACGCTTTCTAGAAACTTTTCTTATGACATTTTCTGAAAATTTGCCAGACGTCTGCTTTATCCTTAGACAAGCAATGTCCTCAGAACTGCACATGCTGTCTTCAATTCAATTTTGTCCCACGACCAAATTGATATTTGAAAAATTTAAAATCCCTGCTGTTCCGGAAGTAGATCAGAGATCTTAAATTTTTCGAGGAGAGATTTGAATTTTTTTCTATCTCTGCTATTGTCCTGACGACAATAGCAGAGAGTTGGGCGGTCATAAAAACAGACATCTGAATATTTTTTGTTTTGAAAAAAAATGTCTTAGGACATTTTAGATTAAAATAAATTTTTCGAATCTCTGCTTTGTCCTAGAGCAGAGATTTGAACCGGAGATTTAGATTGTTGTTGGGTTAACCTAATGCTATGTTAGGATCTGCCTTCACTGTAAATTAAGATACCAAATGTAAAAAGACCCCCAAAAGAATTACTGTGTAAAGTATAAATAATACAAACAACAGTACAGTTTTTCTTTGCAAAGAAATGATACGACTCGACCACAGTTTCTGTTTTTTTTACCATCTGCAATGCTACAGGCAACTGCAATTCTTTCTTGTTTCTTCTTTTAAATACACTTTCTTTTATTCAACTTTCTCTGCGTAATAAAACGAGATCGTTCGTTTTAACTAAATATTAATATCTGAAATACCTGAACATATCGGTGTTACACTTATTTCAATACAATATCCATCAGGATCATTTCTTATTCATAGTCATGTATTACAGTCCAAACAATTTGTACAGGAAGCTTAAGCGTTATTATTTTCTAAAACAATGCAACAAAAAATGGTGTGTCAGAAATATCATGTAAAACATCTAAACTAACAATTTTCAAATATCAACAATGTTGACACAGATTTCAAGATTTGTAAAGATTTGAAATGATTTTAAACAATACTCCTACTAGTTTAAATACTTAGATATAATATTTGAATTTATTTCTGTCATGAGATACATGTAGCAAGTTAATGCTTGAGATGTATGAAACTTACGTTTCGTGAACAAACTTAAGTAACAGGGGAACATCCTTGTTGTAAATTTGCGTTTCTTTCAATTTATATTTGCTATTTTTGGGAAAAATAAACCATAATTGTAAAGATATGAAAGTTTCAAAAAGAGTATATTACATGCAATCCAGAGTACAAACAGAAACACTGATGTATAAAAGCCCCTACAACACAACAAGTAACATGTACAAAACAATGCTTTCGACACAGGTTATGTAAATGTTGACTCATAAGGTGGAATCGCAACTGAAGTACAGTCTTTTCTGGTTAACATATTAACTCGAAGTTCTTTCAAGTTATCGTTGAATTTGCGGATTTACCCTTTGGATTATACAGATCAGATACCAGTTTTCGACAGACAGATATTGTTACGTCTGGAGCAGACAACTGAGACAAATCACTGAACCTCTCTGGAAAACTTTTTAGAACTTTGTAAACAGATTTGTTGCCAGTTCATCTTTTAGTTTTATAGACAGGCCTCTTGCCAATTCTAAATATTACAGATGTTGTGTCGCAACCTGTAATAGTATGTGCTGCTGGTAAAATACTACAAATTAAGTTGCATATCTCATACATCGTCGACCATCTTTTATACTTGAAATTGGCCTTGTTTGAAATGCCAATCCATCGGTGTTCAGAGCTGAGGAAAGTAACGAAGGTTAATGCATAGATCATCCATATCCAGTGATTTTACAATAATCCTATTTGCATATTCTTGTATGAAACGGTTTGTTGGCATGTAATACATGTACAATTACGCGCTTGTCCGCTTTTTCATGTAAGTTAAACAGATCTGCACATTCATTCACATTACCATGAATTACTTTCTTCTCAACCTCTGGATTTGTGAAAATAGCAGCTAATACAAAGAACTGTTCTTCCGAAAGAAGGTGAGTTTGTACAACGAGTGTTACTTAAAAATTCACCAGGAAATCGTATAAGTGCTCACATACTTTAACCGGGGGAAAGAAATGTTTCCCCAGTCTGGTATTACTAATTCTTGAATAAATTCAGAAACTGTTGGAGTGAAGAGCTTTTCATAGAATTCTGCAAAATATATCTATCATCAATATCCACTACTGTTGATGCTATATCTTTTCATAGAATTCTGCAAAATATATCTATCATCAATATCCACTACTGTTGATGCTATATCAGAACATTTCATCATTTAGCCATATTCAAGCTGACAAAGTTTTTGTTGTTTTATATTGATTCCCTGTATTAATGACATACCATCTCTGATCACAGCATTACAAGCAGAGTGGAACGATGGAGGAGTTGTATAAATTGATTCTTTTTCCTAGAATTGATGACGGAGGTCTGCCTTCTCTGCCTTGCGCTTTGTTCCGTCATCATAAAACAGCTCTGATGGAATTGGTCCCGTGAAATAAGACAACACTTACTCATATCCAAACGACAGTTTGATAAAACTAATGCTCTTTTAAAAATAAGTTCTGTGTTAAAATGAGCATTTACATAATGCCTACATTTATTGTTTGGTCAGAGACCATCTTACAAACGCTGATTTTTGTCCATTAAGACCAGCAATACCACAACAACCTTTAGAATTCTTGAAGACTATCTTTTCTGTAGCCATGTCAGTCCATACTAAATCAATCTTTCAAGCCGTTTGTCTAAAGCAAAATGACCTTTTATGAATGTAGAACGTATATCAGGTAGGAGGTCAACCACATCTAGAATATAAACTAACATTGAGCTGGTTTTATTAATACAGTTGGTAATGAACAAACAAGGAACCGTCTTTCACACATATATAGATGCAAATATCAGTTATCATTCCGTTCTGCCGTAAAGCTCTAAAGCGTTATTTCAATTGCCTCCAAAACATGTCCTAGTATTTGAAAGTGAATAACTTCTGGCATGCCCATTCTTTGATAATATTTTAAGTCTTCCATAAGAGGTACAATGTGAATTAAAAACAACTGCTGAAACTGTAAAATGACTACCTCTGATGTACCTTGACCATTTAAATAACCTGATATTTCTTCATGATCTTCACGGTCCTCTCAGAGATCTACTTGAAATATTATTTTGACACCAGAATTAAAAATGACGATAACCATCAAGACCTCATATGCAATCCATTATGGTTAATCCTCTACATTTTGTAATTGCCTGGTTCATACAAGCCTTTGGTCGACTGTACAAGCTGCGTTAACGTCCACAAGAATATCACAAGACCTCCATCTGTACTTCCCCTACGGATAAAATGAAAGATGAACAATGCATGAAAACCACCTAACCTCAGGATGTGTTAAATATACACATCTGAATTTGACCATTTCACCTGCTGAGCCACTTCATACAGTTGTTGATCAAATGTTTTCAATTGTGTTTCTTGCTTTTGACATATCCACACACTGTTATGGAGGTGAAAACAGTAGCCATATATCACTCGGTTTGGAATCAATACAAAAACGTAACGAAACCATAAGCTACAAATGTGTGATTTACACGACGATTAACAGTGATATCTAGTACAAAACAATAACCCCTAGTTTTCTACCGTCTGGTGTGTCGACAATCTTAGTATGACATTATAATATCTGATGAATGCCTACCCAGGAGACAATATATTATTTTGTCGCAAGCATTTGTACGACGCAAAGAGGATCTTGTCTTGTTCTCAGGGTACTATTATCTGCCTATTGGATGAATTAACATTTGATGCAGGTTGAATTTAGACAACTGTACGTGTCATGGATTGGAAAGTATCCTAGCCGTCATCAACCTCTGACGGTATTTATATAGATATTGTCTGAGCATTCTTGAATAAGACTACTACTTTCAGCAAGTAACACAATACCATTTTGAACATATGTACCAGACTGTAGACACTCTATTTCATGATTAGCAATACTACTGAGATACCTTCTCACTTCATCGTATGGACAGGAAAACCCATCAGCATGAAATGTATTCACCATTTACTTTGAACCATAATCGTGATACTGTTAATCCTATGTATAATGGAGAAAATATGTTGCTAGCAAGAGATACTATGCATTTGCATAGTCTTGTGCACGTATGCATTTCATAAACCGGAGTTGCTGGTAATAACTTATCCAGAATCCAGCATAAAAACTTAGTACGTGAAGAAAGTATCAACTGAATTCGGCATGGAAGTGACATGTCCATGGACATGAGACATGAGCAAAAAATGTTGCAAATGTCTAAATCTTTAATATCTCTCCGTAAAATACTAACATCTGCAAATACCAAGTGTGATCTTCACTTTTAGTATTTGTTGGTAGTATTTCAAATTCCGTTTCGGCTAATTTGAGATCAAGTTTAGGCCGATTGGTAACCTCTTTAGCATCTCCTACTGATATTGAACTGCTAGACCGTATTTGATTGCCTCTTGTTTCTGAATAAAGATTAGTTCCGTATAATGTTGCTGCAGTCGGTATAGCAATCCGTAGTCGTACACTGTTCTGAAATGTCACATGGGAGCACAGATTGGAAATTTTAACAGTAAGAAGACCTAAAATTATTTGGTTATTTTATTTTATCAAATCGTCATGACGTAATGAACAAGTTTCTAAAATGGAGTATCATGTACCTTTGATTCAGTATCTGCATTTTCATTTGATTTTATGATGTTCAACAAGTTGATCCTTATGCAAGGGGAATTGTTAGCGACAATTTCAGAGTTGTTCATGTAAAACGAGATGCTCAAGTTCAAAATCTGATTCACGCTTTCCAGCTTCTAGAATACTTTTTCCTCTCTCCTGTTTCTAACTTATGTAGTATTGTTTCCCTTTTTTATGTATTTTTCGTAAAAAATGCAAGCAATCCAGTTGTCGCGTTTTGTCACACTGCTATAAACATCAGTGTCTGAGGGGGGGAGCCTGACTCATCCTCATTGCTTATTTTTTGAGCAAATGGTTTAAGATTATGCTTGCTTGTGTATGATTTATAGCAAGATCTGATTTTTTTTTATCTCAAAGTTGTCTGATTTGATTTCAGATAGTGAAGAAATTTCATTGAGACTTTTACTGTAAATGTCATCTTTGCGCATTTCTAATGCTTCAATAAAGCTGCATTTACCCTTCTTCCCACAGTAATTTCACTTTTTAGACGAATATTTAAAAAAATAATGCACAGATTCCAGTGTATACTACTTCCTTCTTTTTAAGCACTATATGGCCCAAGTTTGACAGGGCTACAACTATCTGATACTTTAATTCGGTGGAACCCGGAACGTTTTCCTATAATACAATAGAATGTGGAGAATATCAAAGTTCTCATGATATATCTATAGTACCAGACAAGACCATTACCAACAAAGGATCAAACATACAAACAAACTTGTAAACAAAACAGACATAATACTGAAAACTAAAGCCAAGACAATACGAATTTCACCAAAAACCGGGAGTTATATCAGGTGCTCCGGAAGGGTTAGTATGTCCTGCGCCTCCTTCGTATGGTCCATTGTAAAGCCTGTACCAAGTCGTAGATAAGGTATAGAGAATGGGTAATGACTAAGATACTAGGAACACCTTCGTAATCATCTGTGATACGGACATTCCATACTGGTCAACCAACTCGTGATGGCAACAATATCACAAATTAAAAACAGGAGAATAAAAACATGGTTAATGAAATGAATACGTTTAATACAATAGCACTTCATTTTATCAGAGCAGTCACTAAAATGATTACAAAAGCTGTTTAATTCCTTGAAACTGAAGCTTCGTGTATCCACGATTTAGGTCTATTTATAATATAACATTGATCAAGCATAGGGTAAAAATGAATAAAATCGGAAAGCATCGTATTTCTTAAAATGGTAAGTTAAAAGCTACATTGGCACATCATTTTCAAATTGTTATTTTAAGCAGAAAGGTGAATAGTTCGTTGTAATATGAATTATTACAAATAGACTACATGTATGCATTAAAAATAATATATTGGTTATATGAAGTTTCTTTTTTTTTTTTAATTTTTTTTAGATAAGTATGAAGTTTTTTTTTTTTTTTTTTTTTTTTTTTTTTTTTTTTTTTTTTTTTTTTTTAGATAAGTATGAAGTCTTTGTTATTATTCATACATTTATTAAATACTAAAAATGATTTGAAAATATATGTTTAAAACAAAATTATTCTTAGGTACTGATGGAATGTGCTAACTGCATTTTGTACCATACTACATAATGAAGAAAAAAATTAAGAAGTTACTAGGGACTCTAATTTCAACTTTTAACAACTTGTAGGCGTGCTTTCGGAGGATGCGTTAAAAATCATAAATATGCGTCTTATTCTGACTTGGACGCTACATTAAGATATTAAGTAATTAGACACACATATAAATGATACTATATTATTTACATTAAGGATAACATTTTCAGCGTACTACAACATGTGGTTTTACAGAAAATAAACGTGGTACATCACAATATATATCAATCCTTTACTTAAAAACCAGTTATTTAAAAGTACGAGAACTCAGGCACACCGTGGAACCATAATACCTCTCTTGGTATTGAGTTAGCCTACTTCTGTAGGTTTCGATGCAAAACAGTTCTGAATGGACTATTTCTATTAGGAATTGTCTAAATGGGGAACGTACAAAAGAATTCAGGATGAAAAACAACAATTAATGCGCCATTTATGTACTTGTTTTGAATTGTTCTTTAGGCGTTGTCTCATTTGCATTTATATCCATATCTGTATCTGGTCATTACTCTTTTTCACAATAGCAATTGGCATATGAAAAATATGTTAATTTTGGCCCAAACATTGCAATAATATCATAAAATCCGCAAAATGGTCAATTTTACCGAATGTCGCAGAATATTATTTCTAATCTGAAGATAAAGATAGAATTGCTTAAGTTGAAGTACTTGAAAATAGTGCATCAATGTCAATATGAGATTTGATAGGAAAGAATATTTAAATGTGCTGAATATGCAATAATACAACAACAGTTCAATGTTCTTGTTTTAACAGCAGCGGAAATCTCGTATGGTTGGCAACGTTTGCCACGAACAGTTTGCAAGAACTACCTATTACCTACTTGCAAACTTTAGTTCCTTTTCATTAGATCCGAAAAATATTTCAATGTCAATATTTGTACAAATAGCTCTGATACAAATGAAGTGGTGAAATCGACAAAAGAAAGTAGTTCTATTTTGATTGGTAAGACCAAAGAAGCAATTTGTGTTTAAAGAAATTTTAATTCTGAATTTGGCAAGAAAATTTTCAATAATTAAATTGGTTACAAATTCATTTAAAGGATTTTAGGAGAAGTGGAGAAGTGTAAAATGAAAATTTAACCGTCGTCGGGCGCAAAGTAATGGTGAAAATAAACAATACGATCTCAAATATACTATACGTTCATGTAATAAACAACAATCTTTGTTTAAATTTATGTTCTGCTCATAATTTTGTATATAATTTCTACTGTTGAACTCTCTTTAGAGAACATTTAAATGTGATTGAAGTATTCAGTATCACCTCCCTCTTAAGGTTTTCCTAGTTCTTTTGAAATGTGCTCTTTCAAAATATTCGTCATTTCATTTAACTTCTTCTGTAACTCATCATTCTGAAATTACAGGTAAAAGTACACGCTAGGAGTTGACAAACAGCTTACTCATCAACAAACAATATCCAATACACCTATTTTTTCCTGATTGCCTGGTAATGAACTCAACAGTTTTAAGAAGTATTAAAAAGAAATATGTTTATCCATAGTTAAAAAAATACATATAAATACCACCAGATAAATGAATGTAACAACTTGAGGACTCTTCCGAAATTTAACAATTCTATTTTGCAGCTTATTTAATACTTTGTTTACATTTATCTATCTGTTGAAAACGTACACCATTTGCGATCTGATGAATATATCTTTAGAATTAACACTACAAAATATGGAGCTTTTCACAATTTAAATCAGAATAAAATTTGAAATATGCCTGCAAAATAGGGAACAAATTACCTTTACATTGAGGAAAGTTTATTATATGATTCTGTTTTTACGTTTGACTTGTTGCAGATTTCACTGCTCTTTCTTTAGAAGTGATGTCTCCATGAAATCATAATACTGCGCTACCAAGCAAAAATCCTATTTTCTTTCAATTTTTACGCAGTTTTCAATCTGGAACATTTTGGCGACAGTCCTCGAGCTTAACTGTCTTGGTAAAAAAAAGTATGTCTGATAGAAATACATCTTTTTATTCGAAAATAAGCTTGATTGAGACCAATATTTTCTAGAGCAAAACAGTGCTCCAAATACAGAAAAATATTCAATTGAAATGGAATTGAAGTCTCACACCAGCTTTTAAAGGTAATTTCCCTATTGCAAGTTAAAACAATATTCATAATTTTTCTTATTAATAATAGATATCTGAAGATGTTAAAGCCATTCATTATGTTGTGATATAACATATTTTCATTTTTTAAGACCGAAATGTGTCATTCGTTGAACCACTCATTTTGGCATGTTTCATAATATACATGTGTTTCTTATAAAAACTATACTTCAAAGTGGAGAAGTAATACAGTTACATGTATGTGGCTTGCCAAAATTCAAACAATTTCTACATATATATTGATATTTTACTTTAAAATCTGAAAAATAAAGTGTATATATGTGAAAGATTGTAAGAAATATTTGAATGAGATAAGGTCTCATAGTTCTGCTGATCTATTTCATGTCTTTAAAAATTGAAGATAAAAGCACAAGACGACTGAACACATGGCGAAAATCAATCAATCAATTAATAAATTTCTGAAAAATATCGTCGAAGATACTGTGATTTAACGTCGAAGTTTTGAATATATGTAAGCCTCAGACCCGTGTCCGGCATCTAATCTGGGCCCTTCTATCTAATCCGTGTCCCACATCGAATCGATGTCCATATCAAATTTGTGTCCTTTGAAGTCACAAACGTTCCATATAGGTGGTCACTTTCATTTCGCGGAATTTTTAAAAAGCGTCTTCCTTTATGCTTTAAAGTAGGAGGATCATTTGACCCCCAAAATAGGAAATATTATATTTGAAAAATTAATACTAAAAACTTATCCAACTAAAGAAATCACTTAACCAGAATGTTAATCAAACAGCTTCATATTAGCCTTTAAGTTTCATTTTTCCAGGTAACGTTAAAGGTCAAACGCCATCCGTAATTGACAAAAATGCGAAAAAACACATTCCCTTAAAAGTTTTAAACAGCGCCACTGATATATGGCGTGTCAAACGTTGCAATATTCATAACAATAAAATATATGTTCATAAAATCAAATATGTATTCATAAAAAATAAATATGTGTTCATAAAATCAAATATGTATTCATAAAAAATAAATATATGTTCATAAAATCAAATATGTATTCATAAAAAATAAATATATGTTCATTAAA
>JAOXYI010071723.1:0-12489 GCA_028566495.1 Lithophaga antillarum | reverse complement strand
TTGCCTCGTCAATGTTCGCATTAAAACGATGCTCGTGACACCCCCAGTTTTTGTAGGGAATAGATGTTTGTTTCTTTCACTTTTTCATGTTTTTAGTGAGGTCTTTTGATATCCAACACTACTTCCGCATAAAAACGATGTTTGTATTGTCCTTCTACACGACAAATGTAGGCCATTAAAAGTTTAGCCTATCGATACATGTACACCTGTGTTTACGCCCGGTTTTATATAAGATTTCATGTTGTCCAATCTTTAGTTTCTTTTGTATCGCTGTTTTAAATTATGTTTATATTAGTTTGTTTTGTTCTGTCCGGACCAGTTACTGGTATTCTACTGTTGTCATCTAAATCAAACGTTGAAAATTCTACAAATATCGCTTACCTGGCATATCAAAAATTAGACACATACAGACCCCCTAGAAACTGATGCAGCAATACAACTGTTAATCGTTGAATCATTCACCAAAATTATCAACCAAATTTTACCTGTATAGTATTAATGACGCTATTTCAGTCTCACCCTTATATTCAACTCGGGGAAAGATACGGGTATCTAAGATCACTAAAATCCATGTTTACAAATTATGTCACAAGATAAGTATTACTGTTATACACTATATAAAAATTCCTAATCTCTGATTCCTATCTAAATCTAAAGCTGCGAACTCTTCTCCTTATTTATATATGTTATAAAGAGAAGAATTAAAGATGTTTTAAAATAGACAAAAATACAAAAAAGAGATCCTTACAGTATCGATGTTGACGCATAATAGTTATACATTAAACATTTGAATTTTTAATGTAGAGCTGAACCCGATTGACAGAGGGAACAAAAAGGTATGCCATTAGCATATCTTATGCTAACGCAAGAACCACGGAACTACTTACAACATTTGTAAATGGATCATAAAAATTTAGCATCAGTTTTATTCCCTGACTTAAAAAAAAGTGTGAGATACGGTCGTAACTCGATCTTTCAGGGGAATATCTGTGCAACAAGTTGGAAACTAACTTCTATTTTTGTGTCCAAGTGACATTTGATGACCATGAGGCCCACACAAGAAAGTGAGTTTTTCCACTTCTGGTTCATAGAGTTATTGTACTTTGTTAAGAATGGTAGTAGCCAATTTTAAAAAATTATTTCTCCGTAACTATAAGCAAGAAATTTGAAATGTAGCATATAACCTTTTAAGTATTAAAACTAACATTTGGATCAAGTCTGGTCCTGGTAGTCAAAGCACTCTAGAGTTGTGCCCCCAAATTGAGGGTACATGTATGACATTTTCGCAATTATCTACTGTGTAGCTACAAGGAGTTAAAGTCCCAACTATATATGTTCCTAAAGAGTTGTTCTGACACATATACGCGATTGGGTTCATTATTTATTGGTGTTGTTATAATCCCTTAAAATATGAACATTTTATGAATTTATGATGACAGTTATTTCTTGGAAATCGTAGTATACAAATGTCTTAAAATTGGTACAAAAGTACATGACAATGTATTGATTTACATTACATAAATATAAAGTCTGCAGTTTATACAGTCCCTTGAAAATCCTTAAAATGTTTAGAGCAGAGGTAGGACTCGAACATTTTTTTCAAACAGAGGGAATGGTGTGATTTATAATCGGCTCTTAATTGCAAACTCTGTTAATAAATGTTAAGATTGGCATGATTAAGATTATTGTGACGCAGTAATATCTCTTGAAATCTCATAAATTCGATGCATCGAAAACGTGTTTTTAAAATAGTGTTGTGACACTCGTAATTATGACTACTGTTGAAGGGTTCTAAATTAATTGAAATTAAGTCATCGTGACCTATGTATGCTCCAGGAAAATATGAATACGTAGAAAGTAGTAACAATTTTTTTTTCAGATGGTAGAGCAATATCATAACGCTAGTAATTGTTAACGCTATTGACTCAGACATAAGCTTGAAACGCTTTATATCGTTTAGAATTTAAGTACTTTGAACACGTGTAGAAATTAGGTCATCATGACCTGTTTGTGGCACAGTTTTGCCAGAAAATAGCGTCACAACATTTACATTATAAACATAGGGCTGTGGCGTCGTCTCATATTGCTTAGAACGGGGAGGGGGGGGGGATTTTAAAACCAATAGGAACTTACTGAAATAATTTAATTACAGTGAACATTATGGGTGTATTAACACTGTTATGAAATTATGAAATCTGTCAATACTTGCACAGCAAGTCAGTGTTTACTGTGCAGTCAGTGGATATGCTGTCGTTCCGACGGTTCTTATTCTATAAAGACAATACAACTCGTCATTTCAGGTAAAAAGATGTCTTTAACATTCTATAGGTGGATGCAGGCATTGTCGCAACCAATCTGATATTTTTCTGTCAAGACAATGGTTTATTCTATCGTTATTAATGATTATCAAGACTTTTCTTAATATACCTTGAAGACACAAGATGTAAATTTTGGCAACAATCATTCCAGGACCTTAGATTGCTGTATCCAGTTTTTAGTTCTTCCCTTGATTTTAATTGCATCAAAGTATAAACCAAATCTCCAGGTATACGAACATCGTGCTCTCGCTTTATGTTGGCTAAGGTTATTTTCAGAGTGTATCAAGCTACTTCGTGATTTGATCTGAGAGATGTCTGGAGCTATAAGATACAATCATCTATGTTTTCGTTTTTGTGGTCATCTGGTAGGCTTAACACTTAGTCAGCAGACTGATTACTTCCCTGCCTAACATAAGCACGTTCTGTGTGAATCCAGTCCTACGACTAACTTATGATCTTATCGCTCCTCCTGAGACAAAATGCAAATGCAAATATTACAAAAATATTAATGATCAGTTGAATCGACCCACTTGACCGTTCGATGATAGTATAAGCTCGAGAACTTTGCAGATGGATTTAAACATCCTACTTTTAAAGTTTAACCTCTTGATCTGTGAAGATCTGAAACTGGTTTCCAAAACGAGAAAAAAAAAATCATTAACAGCGGCTCTTGCTGTAATTTCTGCCATATGAGACTGTAACGGGACACATTCTACTCATTTAGAAAATTGGTCTACCATAACCAATATGTATTCATTCCCAGATATAATTTACGGTAACGAACCTATAAAACATGGTCTGTATTCGCAGTCTTGTTCTTCTTGTATATCCTGGTGCCATGATGATGGAATGTCCCGATAAACGCGACATTTCTTCCCGTGCTAAAATTCAGAGTACTACTGGTCTTGACATTACTGCATTTTTGGAATTATTTATCAGCATGTTTTTCTCATCTAGTAAAACAATTTCTTTTTTAATACATTTTTATCCGATGCAGGTCTACCATAGAAAATTGTTGCTTCTAACGGCTTTTGTTCATCTCTACGCCATATGGAGATAAGTTCTAAATCGAAATCTTTTGCCTTTTGTCCTTGAGTTTATACGCCGAATATTCATAAATTTCCAGACTTATGACCTTTCCTGCCCTGTTTTCATTGTACCATATGACAATGTAAATACCATCTAGTATTTTAACAAGTTCTATAGAAGAATGGTACAAATACTGATCTATAACCAATAATATTACTCTCTGTAATTTTGGTCTTCTGAAGTTGTAGGAGTGTGACTGCTGTGACTGCCGACTAGTGCAGCAAACGGGATTGCACTGTCGACTTTTTGCTGAAAACCTAATCAGGTCTGGTAGAGTCTAGTGCAATAGGTACATGCACCGAAAGATAGCTCATTGTTCGAAGCGTTTCAATAATTGTTGTTGCTTATTGCGTTTCAATAATTGTTGTTGCTTATTGACACACGGTTAATACTCCTGCGGACGTAATTAAGCGTCCGCATTTATATGTTTCCCCCTGATCTATGCTTAAATATTATATGGTGTTGACTGACATCCTGAAGCTATCGCGCCAGCTGTCCACGGGGCTCCTTGAAATACGATAAGGAAGGCTACTGTGAGCTGTGCACATTACAACTTTTCGTCTTAATAAATAGTGCTTATATTATCTTCGAAACAAACTACAGCCGATAGCTACTATCAGGTAGTGCATTTACGGTTTAGTTTGGAGGTTAATAATGCATATCTGCCGTGACCTATCACTCGTTCCAGTCTATTTTCAACTTGACGTAGCTTTGCAAATAAACTTGTCCATATTGTTCGACAATCTAAAACAGGTGTATTAGTCAGTGCATGTCTGAGGTTGTCGAAAGCTTTTTGCTGTTTTTGTTTTTTTTTGGGGGGGGTTTGGTTGTTTTTACCGTTTATTCGATCTGATGGCTGCATGATTTTGGCAAAAGTTTAATGGTTATTCGCAAAACCGAGAAATTGTTCGACTTAGCTTCCTTCATTGTCTTCGTTTCTGGCCAATCATGAATAATTTTGACGTATTCTTTATGGTATTGCCATTCCTGATTTGTGAATTCTACTTCTTTTTGTACAAATTGACATTCCATAGGTTTCAGTTTTAATTTGGATAAATTGTCTTCAATACATTCTCCCTTTCCCCAAATGTTATTTATAAATGAAAAGACTATTTTTTATGTTGATTTTGTCAAAATGACTCTCGCATAGTTGCCTGGCGTATTACAGAGTCCAAGGAACATCGAAACAGTCCATATTTTATAACAAAAGCTGCTATTTTTTGTTCCGATTCTTCAACTTTACGTGCAAATACGCTGCGTTGATTGCGATCTTTGAATTCCATTCTTTTCCTGCTAATGTAACCAAGAATTCTTCAATAAAAGGCAGTGAAAATAAAACCCGTCTTTATTTGTTACCGTATTTAATTTCCGATAATTCATACACCAACGAACATTGCCATGTCGTTGAAGGATAAGTATGGGCTTAGAAGCCTATTTTCAAGGTGCTCATGTTTGCAGCGTTTTCTTTAGTGTTCTTCTCCCTTCTGTACAGATACATCGGCTTTCGCCGAATTCTGTGATTAATGTTGTTACATCTCCAGTATCAATAGCATACTCGATTTCCATGGATTGTTCTAAATCGAATTAATGCTTTGCAGAAACGCCCGTAAATTCGCACAAAAGGTTTTCCAATCTGCTGTGTAATTCGTCTTTAGTTGTTAACTTGAAATGTTAAGTAATTCTTTGGTTGTTTCGTAAGTGTATCTAATGTTTTGAACAACAAATAGTAGATAAAATCTGGATTATTTTCTGTTTCTGATGTGTGTGTGTGTGTGTGGATCTTATTTCTACCATGTTAAGGCACTTAGATTCTGGTGCTTCTGCTAATAAAGTGCCTTTCATTAAGGTCATCTTTCTATTGGTGACATTAAACAAAATTATTCTAGCTTTTGGCTTTTCCTTGTAATTGCAATGTGGCATTTGAAATTCCAGGTCAGTATTTGTGCCCCTATATATACGGATAGTTCAACCTTGATGTCACAATTCAGTAGGACAACTGAATAAGGAGGTACATGTACTACAGTCTTAAATAGAACTGTAACCTTTGCTACCCTAGGTACCTTATTGACACCGGCCCTTACATATATCATTTGTAAAGCCTTTCTACATACGAAAAACACGGTTTTCCTACAACCAATAATATACTTGGCTTTCGTCAGAAGATTCATTCTCAGGAACTTGTCATAATGTACTAAACGACAGCACTAAACGTTATAGTTCCGGCCTTAAGTTCACACCAATACTATACTTGGCTTTCGTCAGACGATTCAATCTCCGGAACATGTCATAATCTACTAAACGATAGTACTAAACGTTATAGTTCCGGTCTTAAGTTCACTGGCCTTACTACAAATGCAGTCATACGCATACCCTTACTACAAACGTGCATAGACATAGTACTACAGGTGGTTTTCTTGAGATAGACTGATAAATTATGTCCAATACTATCGTCACTTCCACGGCTGTATCAACTATCGATATATATATATATATATATATAAAACGGTTGTCCTGGTAACAGCAGTTTTGGTCTCAACATTGGTGGTGAATCCAACTGACATATCCGTTATGTTCCACCTACTTCTACAACATTATTTTCTGTATTCAGTTTTAATTTTTGCATGTTGTCGATTTGTACTTATTTTCGGTCTTACGGTTCCATAGACTCGATACTTTCATATTTTTCTCACTTGTTGGTTCTTCCATGTTGTCGGTTTCTACTTCCGTTCAGTTTTATGGTACTGTAGATTCTACAATTTTAAAGCTTTCCTCTTGTGTAAGTTATTACATGTTATGGGTTTGTCGTTCCGGCAGCTCTTGTTATTCTTTTATAAAATATTGATCTCTATCAACATGCGTGCGTAATTAGTGACAAATTAATGATCATAACTTACAGTAATTAAAAATTCATAGTTTTAATTGTCCAACGTTTCGGCTCGGTGTCTTTGTCAAGGAATACAATTTCCCTATGGAATACAATTTTCGGGATGACGATAACGGAGTATCTATTTTTTTTTATCTTTGACTAGATGTAATCATAACATATTGCATGGTTGGAACACATTTCTACCAATTGTCATACCAGGCTGGTATTTTCGGCAATTGTATATTAGATTAACATACTCCTTTTTGTTTGGTTTGGAGATGTAATTGCATTTTTCATGGCTTGATTATTGGTATCAACAGTGATAGAAAGGAATTGTTTTAGGTCTTGTTTGGACGTAGATTAAAACCAGATCATTTGTGAATTGTACACTGTTTACAAAACAAAAACAAAAAAAAACAAAAAAGACAAAAACAAAAACAAAACTACAGCTTATGATCCGGATAAACTTGATTCTTCCTGGCAGAAAAAATGAATAATCAAAGTTTCTGGATTACATTTTATAGTATACAAATATAAACAAAATAATGGACTTACATAGACATGGTAGAACTTAGAATATTGATAAATTAAAGTTGTTGGTAATTTTTATTGTTATCTGCACTAAGGTTTCTGTATAAATGACAACTAAGTAGAGTTAGTAACGTTTTTTAAAAGATATTTTAAGATTTCAAACAAAAAATACTGCAATATTTATAAGAATAATATTACTTAATAACACCATTTAATTCTCTTATATTATATTATATTACAGAATTGTTCGCGGAGGAAGTAGATACATGGTCGAAAGAGATAAGCAAGTTCTTTGTAACATCTGCTGCAAAAAAGGTACTTGAAATTGTGGTGAAAAAATCGTTTGTAGTTATAACAGGAAATTCTGGCATGGGCAAATCAGCTATCGCTCATTATGTTGCACTACACCTGCAGCAATCAGAAAATTATTCTATTTTACCGATATTAGATCCAGGTGATATAGTAAAATATTTCAGTCGAGAATGTAAACAGATTTATGTCATTGATGACATTTGTGGGAAATTTGCTGTCGATCAACACATGGTTAATTCTCTTGAAAGAGTAAGGAGTAAAATATTAAATTTTTTTACCGAAAACAAAACCTTAAAAGTACTAGCCACCTGCAGATTACAGATTAGTACCTCACACCAATTTACAAAATTGTCTCGAAGATTTAATATGATAGAATGTAATCTACTACAGAAAAACATCCGTTTGAGTCAAGAAGAGAATTTGAAAATTGCTTCCTGTCACATAGATAACGATACAGTTGAAAAATTAAATGACGAAACCATCAGTGGCATCGACATGTTTCCTCTCCTTTGTACACTGTATGCTAACTCGGAGAATAAAACGGGTATAACATTCTTTAAGAATCCCTACAAAGTATTTCAGGAGGAGTTGGATGAGATGAATAAACATAATGAAGGTTGTTATTTAGGTTTGGCTCTGCTTGTGATATATAACAATAAATTAAGCGTATCACTTCTTCAAGAAAGAAATGAAAAGAACTTCTTATCAGTTTTTGAAGATGTATTCGAATGCTTAGGACTATCGAATCGTCCTTCAATGCTTTATGTATTATCAGGTCTGCAAATACTTAGAGGAACATACATTAAAGAACGAAAATCAACAATCACTGCTATACATGATAAAGTATTTGATATTGTGTCATTATATTTTGGTATGAGATTAGCTAAGATTATACTTAAACATGGCAGCGCTGCTTTCATAAGAGACAGAATACAGTTTGAATTAATCCAAGGAGAACATGACGATTTTACAATACTGATACCAACTGAATTAAATGGTTTGTATTTCAGTCGTATGGTTGAAGAGATTGGTGATAAAAAATTTTATAATGTATTTGAATCTATACAAATATGCCATGAAGAATTTCAAAAAAACTTTATTAAGTATTTGTCACAAAATCAAGAAATTGTATCAACAGTAGTACAAAATCGTTGGCCACTATTAATATCAGCAGCTAATGGATGTAAATTATTGGTACAATATTTGATCAAAGAGAAACAGAAACAACTAAAGACGCATGAAGATAAGAGCAAGCAAAATCTAAAAGCCGAATGTGAACTTGATATCAGCTGTGATTATAGTGATCATGTGAATAAAGATGACTTAAAATATTACAAGCTGAGAGTTAAACATACAAATGGACCCTTGGTGGCAGCCTGTGAACAGGGTCATTTTGGAGTAGTTGAATTTTTGCTGACATGCGATTATGATATCAATTATAGTGATGACGATCTTTCATCTCCATTAATTTCTGCATGTGATTATGGAAACAAGGATGTTGTAGATCTGCTAGTAAGGAACAACTGTGAAATAAATATCCCTGATGAGAATGGTCAGACAGCGCTACATGTTGCTTGTGTGGAAGGACATGTTGATATTGTTGAAATCTTACTAAAAGAAAACTGTAACATAAATCAAGCAGGCAAATATAGCGAGTATCCTATATTTATGGCTTGCAGAAAAGGTAAAAAAGAAATAGTTAAACTTTTAGCTGAGTGCAACTGTGATGTCAACATCCCAGACGTTCATGGCAATATTGCACTGCATGATGCGGCTGGAAAAGGTTATGTAGAAATTATTGAAATTTTATTGAAAAATGAAAGCAACATTAATGAGTGTAATAATTCGAATAAAACACCATTAATTATTGCTTGTGAAAAAGGCCGCACAGATGTTGTTAAACTGTTACTCGACAAAAAATGTCATTTAGGTGTAACTGACAATAATGGTCAGACTGCATTTCACGCTTCTTGTAGAGGAGGTAATAAAGACATTGTGGAAATCTTTATACGAAATAATTGCGACATCAATCAGCACGACAAATCAAAGGAAACGCCATTATTTACTGCATGTAAAAAGGGTTACGCAGATGTAGCCAAGCTATTAATTGATAAGAATTGTGATGTGAATGTCATCAACAATAAAGGTCAAACTGCACTTCATGCTGCCTGTACGAAAGGTATGCTAGACATTGTTCAAATCTTAATACGGAAAAATTGTAAAATCAACCAGTGTGACAAATCAAAGAAAACACCATTATTCATTGCTTGTGATAATGGTGACAGAGATGTTGTTAAACTGTTAATTGATAATAATTGTGATGTGAATGTCGCCGACAATAAGGGACAGATTTCGCTTCATGCTGCTTGTAGAAAAGGTACAAAAGTCATTGTTGAAGTTTTACTACGGAAATATTGTGATATCAATCGGTGTGACAAATACAATAAAACACCTTTATTCATTGCTTGTGAAAATGGCAACAAAAATGTTGCGAAGCTGTTAATTGATAATAATTGCGATGTGAATATCATCAACAAAAATGGTCAGACTGCACTTCATGCTGCCTGTAAAGAAGGTATGCAAGACATTGCTGAAATCTTACTACGGAAAAATTTTGACATCAATCAGTGTGACAAATCAAAGAAAACACCCTTATTCCTTGCTTGTGATAATGGTCATGAAGCTGTTGTTAAGCTGTTAATAGACAATAATTGTGATACGAAAGTCATCGACAGTAATGGTCATACTGCACTTCATGCTGCCTGTAGGAAAGGTCATCAGAACATTGTTGAAGTCTTACTACGGAAAACTTGTGACATCAATCGGTGTGACAAATCCAATAAAACACCTTTATTCGTTGCTTGCAAAAACGGACACGAATATATCGTCAGACTGTTAATAGACAATAATTGTGATTTAGATATACTTGATAAGAATGGCTGCAGCCCTCTTCTTGCTGCCTATAGACAATTGAATAAGAGGTCAAGACATTCCATTCATTCTAGTATAGATTACAAAGGCGTTATTAAACTGTTAATAGACAATAATTGTGATGTAAATGTCATAGGCAAAAATGGTGGCACTGCCCTCCATGCTGCCTGTAAAGAAGGTCATCAAGACATTGTTGAAATCTTACTACGAAAAGATTGTGACGTCAATCAATGTGACAAATCCAACAAAACACCCTTATTCATTGCTTGTAGAAATGGTCACAAAGATGTTGTTAAGCTGTTAATAGGCAACAACGGTAATGTAAATGTCACTGACGATAGTGGTCAAACTGCAATTCACGCTGCTTGCAAAGTAGGTAATGAAGAAATAGTTGAAATTTTACTGCAGAAC
Organism: Lithophaga antillarum; assembly: GCA_028566495.1. Lineage (NCBI taxonomy): Eukaryota > Metazoa > Mollusca > Bivalvia > Mytilida > Mytilidae > Lithophaga > Lithophaga antillarum. The sequence continues at coordinate 2,031 of JAOXYI010071723.1, read as the reverse complement.
TACTGTAATATCAATCAGTGTGACGTGTCAAAGCAAACCCCGTTATTCATTGCTTGTAAAAATAGTCACGAAGATGTCGTTAAACTGCTTATTAATAATAATTGTGATATAAACGTCAGCGACAATAAGGGTAAGTCTACTCTTCATGCTGCCTGTATAGAAGGCAATAAATATATTGTTGAAATGTTACTACGGAAAAATTCTGATGTAAATGTCGTTAGTAGTAATGTCAGACTCCACTTCATGTTGCCTGTAGAAGAGGTCATCAAGACATTGTTGAAATTTTACTACGGACAAATTGTGACACCAATCAACGTGACAAATTCGATAAAACACCGTTTTTTTATGCTTGTAAAAATGGTCGCAAAAGTGTTGTTAAGCAGTTAATTGACAATAATTGTGATGCAAATGTCATTAGAAGTGATGGTCAGACTGCACTTCTTGTTGCCTGTAAAAAAGGTCATCGAGGCATTGTTGAACTGTTAATACGAAAAAATTGTGACCTCAGCCAGTGTGATAAATCAAAGAAAACACCATTATTTATTGCTAGTGAAAATGGATATTCCGATATTGTTAATTTGTTAATAGATAGTAAATGTGATGTAAATGCCGTCGATAACAGGGGTCAGAACGCACTACTTGCTGCTTGTAGAAAATGTGGAACAGACAGTCTAGATGAATCAAGTAATTTATTGATTTCCTTTGATTTCTTCAGAAATTACATAGGTGTTGTTAAGCGGTTAATTGAAAATAATTGTGATGTAAATATCTCTGCCAATAATGGGCAGACCGCAATTCATGCTGCTTGTAAAGAAGGAAATAAAAAAATTGTTACAATATTACTACTGAACAAATGTGACATTAATCAATGCGATAAACTGAACAATATATATTGCATGTGAAGAAGGTCACGAACAGATTGTTAAGCTACTAATTGACAATAATTGTGACTTAAATATAATCGACAATGATGGTCAGACTGCACTTCATGCTGCCTCTAGAGGAGGTAATCAGGAAATTATTGAAATCTTGCTAGGATGTCATTTTGACATCAACCACCGTGACAAATCAAAGAAAACACCGTTATTTATTGCCAGTGAGTGCGGTTATATTGATATTGTTAATGTGTTAATAGACAACAAATGTGATATAAATGCCGTCGATATTAACGGTCAGAACGCACTAATTGCTGCTTGTAGAGGATGTGGAACAGACGATCTAGACGATTCAAATTATTCATTTATTTCAGCTGATTCCTCCAGAAACAAGGACTACGAAGGTGTTATTAAGCGATTAATTGGAAGTGGATGTGATGTAAATGTCACTGACAATAATGGTCAAACCGCACTCCATGTTGCCTGTGAAGAAGGTGATAAAAACAATGTTAAAATATTACTGCGGGGTAATTGTGATATTAATCAGTGTGACAAACTAAATCAAACGCCGTTATTTATTGCTTGTAAAGAAGGCCACAAACATATTGTTAAGTTGTTAATTGCCAATAATTGTGATTTAAATGTTACCGACAATAATGGTCAAACTGCACTACATGCTGCTTGTAGAAGAGGTAAAGAAGGAATTGTTAAAATATTACTACGAAATTATTGTGATATCAATCAGTGTGACAAATCAAAGAAAACACCTATACTTATTGCTATTCAAAATGGTCATACTGATATTGTGAATCTGTTAAGGGCATACGATACAGTTTAGATCCGACATTGAAATTTTGCTGAAAATTTGACAGAAAGTTAATTATAACATGTGCTTTTCAAATATGAAAAGAAAAATACACCTTCATGACTTACTTTTTGAGATAATTAAGGCTCAAAATGGGAACTTTTTATACAAAAACGTTAAATTCCAAGTTTATTTACTTTTCCAAAAATGGCAAGTACTTTTAACTGGATAAAGATAAATACAAACTGTTTTCTGGAAAACAGGCCTATTTTGACTTTGACACGAATTCGATAAATTGACAACTTGGCTGCATAAAATGGCTAAAATAGTTTTAAAATTTTCTGTAAATGT
>JAOXYI010071614.1:0-12492 GCA_028566495.1 Lithophaga antillarum | reverse complement strand
GAACTGTGAAGTTTTAGTTCATATACATTACGAGTGAATTTGTTGGTGTAAAATAAGTTAATCCCTGTCGTCAATAATTCCGCAAAGAACTCTTAATAAAAAAAATATCTCTAAAATGTCCATTTGAACAAATGACACCTCTTTTTAAACTAGGTACGATAAAAGACAAACGAAAAGAAACACTTGTAATTTTTATGTCAATTACTGTACGTTTCTGGATCTATTGCAGAACAGTATTTAAATAATACAAATGTATATTATATATTGTCACGTCTCAGCATACACTGTCATGGTCACAAAGACGTTCTTTAAGCCTACTGGTCTCTGAAATCGAATTGACGTATTAAAAACAACAGTATAGATCAGCTCGAATATACGCCAATAACATATTATACGCTTTAACATTTCATTTTTATGACGTTGACATCTGCAAGGTTGGGTTGGCGTGAAACAACATAATTCTTCCAATCGATTTTACTAACGTTGAAAATACCAACTTTACAAAAGCGACATTGGATCAACGGTTATATAACGTCAGGAACCTGTTTTTAAAATCAGAATTATTTCTTAAGCCTTTCATTCAAGAAATCTTTTTTTTTTGACGGTGTTGAAATTTTTACTGGGAGGAATAAATTTATGAATTTATACTTCAAAGCGTTTCAGCCAATACACTTATTTTAACCAGTGCTACAACTTTATAAACCTTATAACCTGAACGATATTGAGCAATGTAAATGACATTGCTGTCTTCAAATAATTATCAAAACCCACTTAGAAGTACCTCGAGAAAGTCGCCATTATCCGCCATCTGGAAGACATCTACAGCCAAAGAGTAAAGACCAGGAGGTGGTTTGACTATGTACAAGCAATCCGTATTAGCATCGTAGGGTCCGGGGTAATTTTTGGAAGTAAAACTTCCTGTCGATGTCCTATATTCCTCGACACAATCTAAAATATAAATGTCGCATCAGACAGACAACTCAGATAGTAACTGACATATACACTGTATCTAAGTGCTGTCTTTCTTTGTTCACTGTAACTTTTTTTTTGACTTCTAACACATATGTTTGTGGTATCTTGTCACTCATTATGCAGAAACAAAAATGCAAGCATCAAAAGGCAATTTTCGATATGCTGATTACTCCAGGAGAAGTCAATTGCTTTCTTATGCTTAGTTTTACATCAGAAAAAAATTATCCCTCCGCGAAGATAAGATTTATTAAGTAATTACCAAAACATTTAAGATGAGAATAGCGATGATTGCAATTTGATGTCTTGGAAAATGTACATTGTGAAATATGATCCTCCCATCCACTACATTTTAGTTGGTCTATTCCAAATGGAGCAGAATAAAGTTCGATTGTAGGTAGATGGTAAAAATACGGAAGAGTATCACTGAAAAGAAACACAGATTTATTTAATTTTTTACATTCAAAAGAAAGCAGCTGAGAAAAAGTTTCTAACTGAATTTACATCAGATTGCCAATTATACTGTCTGTTGAATTATAACGCGTGCTTACTTCAATTTACTGTTTCAATGTTTTATTGTCCGATTTCTTTCACTTGGCTGGGCGGAGCTAACCTTCTTATTAGCATATGGATCATTCTTACATGGATTTTGTGGCGCAGCATTGCGTATTAATCAACCGTATAGTTGAACTTGTTAAATGTAATCACTACTTAATAATGTGACACGTTTTGAATTGTAAAATTCGTTTTTTTCTTTGGTTAAATCTCATCTAATTTGGTATTTGTAAAACTTATAGTGCAGTAATGAAAACGATTTTTTGTAGTACATGCAATACAAGGTTTTACAGGATGTTAGCTTTTTGAAAGTACAACGATACATGATATGTGATTCAGTACACATTTATTATCAGCGCTTGGCGTCATTCATATTTTACTACGAGCGCTTGGGTATTCAAGTAGTTGAGTGGACACGCTGATTATATCAATCCTGTATTTACCTTTACGCCGGTGAACTGTCCTAACATAGCCTAACCTGTCAAAGTTCAAGAGACCAGGTCAATGATTTCGTACAATATCAGTTTTTTGTCATTTTGGCAGATTTAAATAATATCTTAACCGTTTTTTGGTTAAATAATTGATACATATGCTTGCAAATATATTCTTATTATTAGAATGTTATCATTTCTTATTCCATTTTAAGAGTACGTACCGATATCCCATCATACTACACAGAACCTTCGCTTCCGAAAATCCAAAATTTTTGTCACACAGACTACCCCAAACGCCATTACTAAAAATATCTACACGTCCCTCTGCAACAGTTTTTCCACCGCTCAATTTAATCTGTACTCCACCTATTAACAAAGATGCAAAAGCCGTGCTTTGTAATTTTTTTATATAGCATCATCCATATAAAGTCCACTTTCTTTAATTTTCCCAGTTACTAAGGTACTGTGGAAAGGTATATTGACTTGAATGTAAATCCTGAACAGGATGTATGCAGTAATTGACAAGAACAATTCTTCCGATAATCCACGTGGATAGATAACAAAGGTAGCAATAGATTCGAGCAGATTATCTTCTTACTTGCGTCTCAACTTATTCATTGAAATTGAATGGAGGAACTATTGTACATTTTGATGTACGGCGATGGAGAGTTTAGTTTCCAGCTGTGAACTTCACAGTAGCAACATACCTGCTGCATCTACATATGGGGTCAATGTGCCTAGACCCTTTTTCAAATTAACAGGATTTCACTTGACAGATAGCTACTCAGATAAGGTTTCCAAATCCTTAATTGAAATCATCGCTTCTAATCGCAAACACAAATGTGTTGTCTCAGCTGGCTGTAGACATGTCCACATAGCCTTTGCGAATTATGATTTCTTAAATCTTTTCTTCTAGTTTTCCGTTCGTCCTGCACGAACTTTGGTTCTTTTGTTTCTTCTTTTGTATTTGTACCCTTGATATCTTGCTACATAATGTGATATCTTGCTACTTTATTGTCGATTTATATGGGATACTGCTTTAAATTAACATGATTAAAACAATATATGACAGCTGATTTATCGTTAGAAAATATCATACATAAAGAGACAACACGATGAATCGATGCAGCTTCACTGATCAGCTATCACTTTTGTCTTTCATAAACTCTTAGAACTTAAGTAACTGGCAAAGGCAACCTTTGCGATTAATAGAATATTATGGTCCAACGACACTCATATTGACTGCATATAGATAAGAGAGTTTTTCGAGATTTTAAAATTGTGCCTTCCTTTTCCTCACAAATGCAAAATGTCCAGGGGATTTTCAGTAGTTAAATTCGAACTACTACTGAAAGTGTAGTTAGCTGTTAACCTGATTTTGAAGGAGTATGTCTCGCTTATTTGACCCAAATTGCCATTTGACATCTAGATTGCTCTAGTCGTAACTTGGACACAGCCACTGAGATTTAAGACTCCATGATCGGTCCATCAAGCGTAATATAAGCTTACTCTAACAATGCAGTTGTCTTACTTTCGGTTTTATGCGAGAGTACTGTCTTTTCGATATTTAGTCACTTTTATTTCGTTTTGATTTTGTTTGTGCTGGTATTGTCTTGTTATGTCCAACATGTGATTTTTTCATCGTTTCTTGATATTCTACTGTCCTACCAATAAAGCAGGTTAAGTAAAAATATGAACAATCAAATTTTTAAGCCTTAAATAGTTAAAAGCAGTACCAATTAAACACAACATTAAACAAATACTATTCAGAGGAAGATGCACTTAATCTTTACCTGTACAATCTATCCCAACAACGTCGTCGTTACAGGTAGATTTATCAAAATCTCCGCGGCATAAGCCAACATCTGCCTCATTTCCATTACACTGCAGACTTCCAATTAGAACAGCAGATCCATTTCGCGGAATCGGTAAGGATTTACTTGAAACATTTCTGTACGAGAAAAATATGTAATAAAAGAATTCTTTAAATGATAATTTCTTAAGTTAACAATCAACTGTTTTTACATAAGCTATCGATTTACTTACATATGTTTGCCAAAAAATATGCACAAATAATAGCTTATTTTCCACTCTTGTTTAAATCGGACTTGAAATTAATTTTTCTAATTTGGTAAAACAGGTGACATAGAACAGCAAGCATCATCAGTCCAGATGTGGTTAATATGAATTCAAGCAACATACATGTAGATAAACTAAACTGTATCATGAAAAAAATAAATAGACGGACTACTTTCTTGTTAGTTGAATGCAAAAATGTCATGAATGCGTTCTATTAAAGAAAAAAAAAAACACTGAAAAAGTAGCTATTGTTGCCTTTCTACTAGCCTTGTTTGTTTATTAATTACACTTGCATTCCAGCCCAAGTCAAGCCAACAATTACTTAAGCAGAGCTCCCCTTAGCTCCAGCATTACCCTGTCTGCGAGGTATTCCCCTAATGCAGAACCACCGACCTATATACAAAGAATATATTAACAGAAAAACTGAAAATGAAAAAATGCAAAGTTGACAAATAAAAGAAGAAACAAAAAAAGAAAATATAAAACTCCATAATCTTGAATAAGCGAAAAAAAAGTCAGTATTTGGAAATAACCTATGCAATATGAACAGCAACAACTATGGTGAACTTCATAAAATCTTTACCTTTTTTAAATCCGAAGTATCTCAAGGTGCAGTGGCACAAGCAAAGTCTCGAACATTAAATAAGAAAATAATGAATGGTAACATTTTTCCGCAAAATTTATCAAAGAAGACAGTATCCTTACTAAAGAATGCAATTTTCAAAGATTTAACAACAATAGATTAGTCATTAACTTTAGAGTTTAGAAGGATTTGATATCAGTTGTAGATAACATTGATCAACACCATTTTAGATAAAGCATAGTATTATTATTTCCTTTTTTTCTGAGGTAAATATTGGGGTTTTCTACGCAAGATTAATAACTTTTATCCTTAAACTCCAAAATGTTCTCTTTTTTCAGACATTCGCCATGCAGTATGTATTTCATACTTTTGTTGGTATTGAGTAAATTTGCAATATCTGCAACTCTCAAATTACAACAAATTGAAAATCTTATACGTAAATGGAATAAATATCCAGTTTGTTCCATTAGACGTAAATTTAAATTACTACTACTTATTCATTTTGTAAATTTTAGGTTTTTCAAGCAGGCTTAAATAACATTACTATGCAGCCGTACCGAAAACCTAGCATCCTACAAACTACGTCTGTATTATGTTGCGTCCAGTGTGCACTGCAAACAGTTCCCCATCTATTATTAAACTTCATTACTAATTTCCCTTCCCCTTTGGTAGCACCGCCTGTCAGCTGAATATTGTTTCGCCCTACAACAAAGAGACTTTTAACTTAGGTTCGCTCTTTTAATTGTACTTACTTATGCATTACAAGCACAGTGTTGCTCAAAGGCATGAACTAAACGGCAGATACCTACTATTTTACCGTATAGACTGAATAACATTTGAGTCCTTTGAATAACAAAATTTGCAGTTTCGACTTCTCCTGTTGGCATTTAAGGGCTAAAATCCAAAGGTTTGATACATCGAAGAGAGAGTTTAATTTTAGTGGTTAAATTGTTATATGTACATTTGTAACAAGAACAATTATAATGTAGAATAAGCATATACATAGTAGTAAGATTGTATGAAGTATTGAATGATTCGGGGTTCGGAAATAAAACGTATTTACCAATAGATGTAGCTGTACATTTCACTCCTACATCGTGAGAATGTGAACATTCATCTCGACCCCACGTTTTCTGTAAAGGACAAAATAGGACGTTTGCTTCCTGTCCCGTACATTGTGGTCCTAACTTAAAAGAAGTCCCGTTTCCAGCTCCGAACCAAGAATCCTTATATAATACGGCTGAATTACTCCTACAAATACAACATATTAACATGTTTTGAAAACCATTTCCGCCTGTATTCCATTTTGTTGAGACATTTAAACTTTCCTGGCAGTGGCAAACTGTATTTATGATATCGTTGATTGCGAAATCGGACAAATAAAAAGTTTAAGCGTTTACGATTTTTAAACAAACCAAGCTTACAAAAAACACTAATGAAAACTTGGTGGCAGATTTTGGCTGTTTCCAATTTTTGTTACTATTTTGTTTCTGTTTGCTCTCCAGATACTTGGTTTTGATCCGTGTGTACATCAAGATAATACGTACACCAATTTGGAATGCACGTAATGACGAATAAAGCTTACAAAAACGGTTTTTCTTCCAGCACTTAAGTTGATAAGTCAAACGATTATATTTTTTATACTAGCATGATTTAGTGTATTATTTTAAGTAACAAGATCTTGACAAATATTTTAAAAGTCACAGGAATGTACCAGTTACTTTAAATTTATCATTTTCTTCCTATCTCCTCAATTCTGTATTCTACAGATTTAATTTTGGTTTGACTTGTACATGACCAATCTTTCATTATCAACTTCTAGTTTAACTCATGTACTCAAGAATAACAAGACAGTGATTACTGTTAAAGAGTTGGTTTAAAAATTGTTATCTCGCTACCCAGTGTATGCAGTTCGTTGTCATGGTAAAAGTAGTGATTTTCTTTGTGGTATCAAAGTGAATTAATAAACACATACTATTGCTCAATACTAAACAACAACTATACGGCAATGAAAAACTTTTGCACTTTGTTTATATGACGGAAAGTAATGTCAACAAACTACAGCCAATGATACATTACTCTCGGTCTGCATTTTCTTTATATTACTTATACTGCATACCCCGTACCTAAAAAAACGTTACACCGCTCTTCAGTTTGAATACAAGTTCCCATTGTATGGACATCAGGATTAGAAAAAAATCTTAAGTACTTGTTACACGACTTATGATACGAAACATTCGCTATATTATCACATTGTTACTGGGAGTTGAGGATATATGCTTATCATATATAACAACACAGCTCTTACCAGTATCCTAAACTTTTACATACAACAGTCGCCCCATCTGCTGCAAAGCCTTCATCACAAATACTACGCCACTGACCCATAGCTTTTGTTACAAATGTTCCTTGAGTTTTACTAGATCCAACCAGTGCAGATGTTGAGTTTACTATAAATGAAAAATCATATGTTTAATGCAAATCAACTTTTTTTCTGGTCAACGTTGTGAAATCGTTCTTAATATTAAACATCGAGCGGCATTTATTTATTTTTTACTGAAAGTTTGATAAGGACATTTTATAGCCAGTATCACCCTGACTAAGTTCCGGCATCACTTCTATGTTTAATCAGTAGGTCTTTCCGCAGGTAGTTTGACATTCAACTACTAGAGTCCAACAAAAAACAATATGGACGCTGACTTTAATTTTTTCATCAGGTGGATAGATACTGATTAAATTACCACCTAAAGATTTATTAACTACAGGTACAAATCAAGATGGTGATAATGTCATATGTAATTTGCGGATATTGATATGTTCATAAAATAACTTGTTTCAAAGTACATAAAAAATACATACTGAAGCAGGAAATCCCAACATCGTTAGAATGGTCACATTGTGGAGGTCCACCCTTTTGCACCTGACAGTGAAGCAAATCTGTTTCTGTTCCATTACAGTTAAGATGAGAGTATAGAGCTAATCCTTCACCATTACCAAAATAGCTGTTGTGGTAAGCTTTGCCAAAGGTATTCCTATATGTATAGATTTAGAATAAACAGACAGTTACTAAATAGTTCTAAAAATGTTTGAACATTTACAATAGACTTATGTATTGACTTGAAGACTCTGGATTTATTTACTGTGCATGTATATTCAACAGAATTTTTTATTCGCTAAAATAAATGCGAAGAAAAGAAAAGAAAAATATCAAGGACAATAACAAAGAATGAATAATTTATACTACTGAGTAGATAGAAATTGTCCACCGCTTCCATTGTCTCTGTTTTGTAGCGAAACAACTTTAATATTATATAATAGTGAATTTAAGTTTAAATAAATTACTTTACATTGCAATCAGCCTTGAAAAACATTAAGAAATACTATACAAAATAATTAAAGAATAAATGAAATGCGATTTTGTCTATTATTTCAGTATTTTCTGGAAATATAAACTGATTGATTCATCGAAGGAATTATTTTTTATAACTATTTCTTGCACATTTTGTTGATAGGCATTAGTAATAATATCAGTTTGACATACCTGTTAATTGGATATGATGACAACATTCTACAAATAAATGTTGCTTCAGTGTCGCTTAGGTCTTCATCACATATTGTTGACCATGACCCATTGGCTAGCATTTCTACTCTACCTTCCATGGTATGTGCTCCACCAGTGAGTCGAATGTTTGTCGACTCTTTTGAAAACATACGAAAGAGATATTTTATATAATATTTTTAATGAAAAACAGTAGTCATAGAGCGTCACTTTTTTATGAGTTATAGTTTTGCGTAATAAGCTGTATTTTATTTTATTAAGGTAAGCGTTTTGTTTTCTTTCAAAATGAAATGTACAACATTTCAATTAAACAATGCTTGTTCTAAGTATAAGTGATAATAAATAATGATGTCATTTTATTATCAATGGAACGGAACGGGTTTCTATCAACGTTTGGTTCAAAATCATTCCTGCAATATGTATTATCATCTAAAGTTTTGCACGGTACGTTTTAGATGACAAATGTTTTAAAAAAATCACTGACTGTCTAGTGTGTTTATGTACACTGTACTAAAACAGTCATATATTTCTTTTTATGAGATACCGTTTTCATATGACAGTGACTGTATACTTATTTGCGGCACACATCAAAACTGGTCTTTAAAATATTTTGTAATCGCATTGTCCAATGTTTGACAAATATACGAAATATATTTGATTGTAGCTGTAATCGATTTTTTTATTCAGTTCCCTAAATATGCTTTGTCTTACAATACCATATTTCTGATTTGTTTCTTCGTTCGACTTTTCAAGAGAAAAATTTACATGATGTATAGAAACCATATTTCATTTGCATTTTTGTGTTCTTTTTCCTTTGTTCCTTTATATTTCACACGGATAAACTTCTTACTTTCATTACTGTGTCTGACTAATCGATCATTGTTTTCCGGTTAATGTCATCTTGAGGAGCATAAATGAAACCTTTACTTGCTAATTCGGGTCAGACATTAGGTATTCATGTGGTTGCTTTTATTTTCTCTGAAGTTTGTTTTACATATGATACCTACGACATATTACACCTGCTTCATTGTAATTACTGCATTCATGTTTTGCCCAGTCTTGGGTTCTGCAGATGTTGATGTCCACTTCACTCCCAGTACACGATAATTTGTCCAAGAGGATTCTTTTATTGGTTAATCCAAAGAACGACGAATTTTTAGGTTGGGGATTCATATTTCTAAAATATACATAAACAGACATGCTTCAGTACCATATATATTTTACTCTTCAAACATAATAATGTTGTTCACTTTTCACGGTATATATGAACTATCAGAAAATATCTTTAACAAAGCGACAATGGAATACTATTTACTGATAAAAAACCATAGTCTAAACATAACAACACAACACCAGAATAAACAAAAGAAGAAAAACGAATAAAAAAGAACAAAAGACCAGACAATACCAACTTCCACACAAAACCGGGAATTACGACAGATGTATCGATAGCTTAAGCTGCTCATGGGCTTGGTTGTATCAAAATTTTAATGCATCGCTTTATTTGATGTAACAAAGTTATTTGAACACAAGAGCATGTTTTTATACGAAAGTAGTAATATGGATGCAATACCATACAAGGCAAACTCTAATCTGGCTCACCGCTAAAAACATAAATGTAAAAGAGTACTGGTTTCGGTGTTCTTCGTCACCTTAGGGTCCAGTAAAGGTACTTACAATGAGTAAAACTCATACGTTATAGTGACCGACAGATTGCTATACTCTGTTAAAAGGAAGGTATTTCGTAACGTACGTTTTACTGCTTTAAACAAATTAATTCCGTCACTGTTTCTACAAGTCGTTCCGATACAAGAAGATATATACTTTACTACATCTAGCATACTGCTCTAGAAAGGATTATTTTGTAACAAAACAAATCTCCATAAACGGCAATAAGGACTCAGAAGATGACTTTCTTCCGAATATAGTCGAAGACATTGAATCATTTGATGACATTTTGTTAACTGAATCCGTGCATGATGGCGACTGGGAATGATTTAATTCATAAAATTACAGATAAAACCTGTTGCGTGTTTAGATATAAAACAGCCTGACACTAACATTGAACACGTCTGTGAAAACGAAGGATTGTTTGGTACTGATCAAAATTACGATGATGTTCTTACAATGTTAACAAAACGTATTTTCTCGGTTGAGAATGACAGTAGATGCTAGATCGGTTCCCATCCATCAGATCTCGTCCGGATGGAGTATGCGTAGTCTCGTAAAGGGAGAGAACCAATCTAAGTAGATGACTGTCTAATATTAAACAGTTAATTTTCATGACTGAGTACATTTTTATCAGAAACAAATCAGCCATTCATCAGACAACGTTTTACGGCTATCCGGTGAAAATATAGATATTTATCAGATACTTGATATGTATTGCGAAATACTGTACATGTTTGAAAACTAATATAAATATGTTCTATAGCAACTCCCGTATCATTTTGTGATCTAATAAGATCCTAATAATATTTCCAAAATCTTTTTACGTTATATTACTTTCAAGTACTTCTGCTCAAAATCGTACTTTTTTTTTTTTATAAACTTCCATAAATTAAACACCTGTCGAAACCGAACAAAATCTGCAGTCCCAAGGCTGTTTGGTAGACAAGTTTTACAGTAATGTCTAATCAAATAATGCTTATACCTGGAAGGTAAAAGGTGATCTTAATCACTAGGCCACCCAAGTCCCTCGTATCTAAATTGATAAAAGTTAGACAACCTAAACTGATCTAAGGACACCCACTACCTTTGACATTGCTTTAGTTGTTAAACGTTTAGGCACCGTAAAATATAAATTTGAGTCCCCTCCCCCAAAACGGTTGACTTTAAGCCTATATCACCTAGTTCATAAAGCAGCTTTTTGACGTTTTAGCCACTTCCATAAGAAACATTTTGTGACTAACCCTAGCTGAAATCCAAGCATTGTACAAACAACAGCTGCCTCTTTTCTACCAAAGCCTGTATCACAAACTGTCCCCCATTGACCATTATACATGACCTCCACACGACCTTCCCATGGACCTCCACCGTTGACAAGGCGAATAGGTGTGGCAACTAAAATTGTAAAATATCAACCATGGCATGCTTACCAAAGAAAGCAAAGATTAGTTATATTCCATTGTATGTGATGCTCAGGAATGTTTATGTAAAAATATTGGAATAAAATTGTTTAAACAGGGTACAATTCACATCATGAACGTAGTCATTTAATCTTTTTCTAAATAGATACAGATGTAGACATTTCTTAAGCTAATCTGATAAGAATTCTGAATATTCCTTAAAAGTTGGTATTCATATCAAATTAAACATTATACCTACGGGTATCATTTTCAGGTTACAGATGTAGTGAAACTTCATACATTCAACAAAATAGAAGCCTGCAGTTAGTACAATAAAGTATTCTAGTTACTTAATTATGTGAAGTGTACATGTAAGTGAAAAAAGACCATTTTTGCACTTTCAAATTAGGCATGCAGAATAGTAGTACTTCATACCACAGGATACACCGACAGCACTCTGATCAGTACAGGATTGCGCTTTCCAGTCCAATAGACATCCAGTTATATCATATTCTTGTCCTGTACATGATAACTTTTCAAGCCATACTGGGCCACTTGATTTTCCAAATTTATCGTCAAGGAAGTAATCTTTGCTACACATTAGAAGTAACAAAAAATCACAAACAGTGTAACAAACTATGCAGCTTAACAGAGGTTTACTCCGCTAAATGTTATGCACCTTTGTCACATCACATCAGAGTCTCGACTTTCATTATGTTATCTATTTTGTTTTTATTTTGGTTTTAGAGTTGTGGTTGTGTCTTGTTTTGTTGTGTTTGACTGTCGAGACTTAATTTAATTTTCATTTCATTTTTTAATCAGAAAGGATAAAATTTTTACGACTTTGTCTGAAGTGGATAAGCGAAAACCTCCTTAATTGGGTAATATAAGTTTTGTTGGAAATTATGACCAACATTATTGTTATTGGAATAAATTTAAGAAATAATTCATGGCAGCCATAAATTTGTTGGAAATTTCTTTATGAACATGCCTATCCCCTGTTAAAAGTTTCCAACAAATATGAGGTTGCCGTAATTTATTTCGATTCTAATATCATGGTAAACTTCGTAATTTTGATGTCTCGAGTGGTACGAACAGAAATCAAAAGTCCTGGTTACCAAGCAGACCTGTTTACAAAAATACGATGTAAATACGGCGCACCACTATTTTATTATAAAGTTACATGTATGGATAATGAAGACCTATATATATATATATATATATATATATATATGTAAGCTAAAA
>JAOXYI010071506.1:0-12493 GCA_028566495.1 Lithophaga antillarum | reverse complement strand
GCCCTGCTGCGTGCTTAGCGGAGAAGCAGCAAATACTAATTTTAATGTCTTTGGTTTGACCTGGCCAGGGATCGAACCCACGACCTGCCGCACTGGAGGTGAGCACACTAACCATTACACCACCTAGGCGGTCTGCAAAACTGTGAAGTCACATTACACACCAGCCTGGTATTTTCAGTTTTAGTTTGTGATGGAAATACAGCAGCTTGCATTTGACCATTAAAGTCATTACTGTTTGTTTTCACTCAGTAATACTTCGAGTTATTCAAATGGGTTAAATTTGTAAGTATAAACAGAACTTGTTAAAACTACTAAATGGTTATAATGATTATGATATAATTCAATTCAACCCTGTTTCTATCTTTTTTTGTGAAATTTGATACAAACATATTTTTATTTGGTATACCATACACAGCTATACCGTTACTGTTTAACTTACATCAAATGTCCACCAATGGTAGATTTCCCAGCATCTGAAAATAAAGAAACATTTTTTTTCCCTTTTTCACTGGTATACTAGAAAATGACATCAGATTCGAAATTGAAACAGAAAGAATTTTTACTAAATACATTTGTATATAGGAACTTTGGGAAACTGACGTCACAATATTTTTACACTTTGTCAGAGTGTGATTCTGGAGAGGCTAGCAATATTACTATTAAAACAGAATTCAATTACATTTTGTGAGAAATAATCTTGTAAGAACATGGATGGTCAATTTCAAACAGAATTCAAAATGCCATTAAGAAACCATTATCTCAGACAGAATGATGGACAGAGTGGTAATTATACATTCCGGACATGCTGGAAGTATGCAAGTGATAATTTGGGTTAACTTCACTTCTTCAAAGTAATGTCAATGCAAGTTTTAAAGTAGGCAAAACATGACATGTACCACAAGCTGAACTACTATAAAAACCAAATCTACATGTTGATATGTATACATGACTGTACATTTGTACATCAGCCAGAGTCAGAGCTTGTTACCAATACAGTGATATTCTGGACAGGGCTCAGCTGCTGATGCAAAAGCTGCTCAAGCAGGGGTACGTTGTTCCTGGGCTCAAGTCATCACTTCAAAAATTCTACGGTCGTCACCATGAACTAGTTGACCGTTACGGAATATCTGTTTCCCAAGTGAAGACGGAACTTTTCCCTTTTCGTAGTTTTGTTTTTTCCTCCTACGGAATATTACTGTTTACCAGACTTGACTTGAGCAACACGGTGGGTATCTAATAAGAAGCAAGGACTGTTGACCCTTCAAGAGCACCTAGGTTCACCCCCAGTTTTTAGTGGGGTCCGTGTTGCTCATCTACTTTTTTAGTTTTTCTGAGTTGTATTTTCTGTTGCATGTTCATGTATTGTTTGTTTGTTCTCGTCTTCCTCGTTCCCGATGTTGCCTATGCCCTCGGATTGTTCCAGCTTGAATGCTCCTTCGGTTTTCTCTCGCCTTTCTGAAGATATAAATTGAACAATTTTCATTTATACTATTTTAATTGTAACATACATTTAGGCGAGTCCTCCTAAGGATAATATGGAGAAAAAATTAATTAAACTTCATTGTCTTCAACTGTAATATTGAACGGATCCCATCTGTAGAGAAGCAGCTACATGTAGTGTTAGAATTACCAAATGTTCTTATATATAGAGGTCTTCAAGAATATTAAGTAATTTGAGGATCTATTGTAACGATACGAATGGTTTTTGTGCTACTTATTTCCTATCAGTTTGGTCTGTTATTATTAACATTGACATTATTTATATCTTCGATAAAATGATATATATATGTTATATTAAAATATCTCAAAATACAAAATTTTAATATAACATACATAAATTAATAACTTAGATATGAACCCGTATTTTGTTCCTTTTGGTACTATTATTCTTCCTTCCTTATAATTCCAGAAGATCTAAAATAAAAGAATATTTTGTAGATCTAGAGTGGAGATCTGCCGAAATCATAGTGACATCGTATTAACTTATTTTAAGTAAATGGGAACGGATACATCGCATCTACAATAACCCGACTTGTGTGGGGGAGGGCTTCAAACAGATAATATAAACAAAAATATTGTTTGTTTTTTAAATTAATTTCCCTCAAAGGAATCATTAGTAAGTCCTTTTCCTATCCATTGCACTAAAAATGAAATTAATACACAAACACAAAATTATATTAAGTTTTTACCTTGTCCCATTGTGTAAAATTTTGCGTTATGACGCAAAGGTTTTGCGCAATAACTCAAAGACTTGTGGAATAAGGCAAAATATTTTCGAAATAATACAAAAGTGTGCGAAATAACGTAAAGTTTTGCGTTATAACGCAATTAAATAATTTTTATGTGGCGCTAATACGCTTCCATACAATAATCGGAAAAAAATAGTAATAAAAATTCCTGTATAAAATCAGGAATATAAACAGTCACGTCGTACTTGTCTGTATGAGTATTCCTTAGTTTGTCGTTATTTTGCATTCTTAGTTTGTGGATATATTTTGACGGTTGGACATTTTTGTTAGCCAGGAATATTTGTCAAATAATATGATAGTTGGAATAATCTGAACGTTTCTACACGTGTCTCTCCGCAATCGTTATAGCTCCTCGCCGATATTGCCTTATGGAGCAACCGGATAAAAATGGCAATAGAAGACAAAAAAAAGCGCGAGTTCTAAGATTTTGTTAATTATAGGTGGGGTACATATATTCATTTCTTTTTTGTTTTATAGTTTTGCATTTTTTCCGTCGGCGTGCATTTAGCATTCGTTCCATGAGTAATTCGCTCCTGTTTATATTTAAACAGTACTTTTGTGTTTTTTATTTGTCAAGATTTTCACACCAATTAACCAGTTCGACATGTTTTTCACTGAGTATCAGTGAAGACGAAATATCAATGGATCTGGCAGTTAAGGATTCGATTTCACTTGCACATGCCACCAGTCAATTTTCAACTGAAGGAGCCATAGCACTCTTACAAGTAAGCTTGACATAGCTCTACAGAAGAAAAATGTGATGCTTTTGTTGAAAGTAATGTTCAAATATGTCCTCAAATAGGTGACTTAAACTGAATTGAAAGTGAAGGCCATACCCAATTTTCGGTATAAAGCAATTGCCAAACTCCACTAATCTCGTTTAAATGACGTATCTAAAGTTAAAGCGTCCCTTAAGGGCGGATTTACATCAAATGCCTTGAAAGTTGTTGACACTATTCAGGAACGTAACAAAATTTTGGGAATCGCAGATAAAAACAAACCGTTATCAGAGAACCTGTCTAGAACAACTTACAAGACGTAGAAACTGACAAATATACTTTTGGTTTGCATAGTTTGCGCTAAAGATGCAAGTCAAAATATACCAGATCGGTTACTAAGATGGCATGGTAGAGTCAAAAGATGGATATACACAACAAAGCATATAATCAAACTTTTCGCTTCGAGCAAATCAGATTTGTGATTTATTTTTCTTCTGTTTTATTCAGATCCTTTGCGGACTTAGATGGCCTAGTTATTAAGGTCTTCAGGGGTTAAGGTTTCCAGACACCTACCCAAACCAAGTGTTGGAATTTCATCGGTCAGCTGAATATTTGTCCGGGCTTTCTCCAGCAGTAAGTTTGTCAGTAACTTGTATAATAGAAAAATTCCGGAAAGTGATGATAAACCTCAGCAACCCAACCAACACCCAAATCCTTCGTTTTTTTCAAAACTGTTCGGTGTGGAAACCATCATCATTTTTTGTTCCAGTTTTTATTTAATTAAGAAGTGTTTTATGTTAGGATGAGCAAAGTGAAAGAGAACATAAATTCATTTCTTTTTCTTATGAAATTGCATTTTTCTTTTCATTCCTTGCGCATTTAGCATTATTTCCGTGACTTATTCGTTACTGTTCATATTTGAACAGTATTTTAGTGGGGGATTCCATCTACCCGCTTACCATTTTAGCGATTTGTCGAGGTCTCCTATTAACCAGTTCGACAGGTTTATTGATACAATTACATACAGTATTAATACAGTTAAGTTGTTAAATTATTAATGTATGCTTATTAAACGAAATGATATGTTTGTACATTGACCGTTTAGTAAAATATCTTCTGTTCTATTTGTAGACATGTTTGTGGATTTGTATGCAGTCATTATCCCGTCGCTAATGATATCACAAACTTTGCTTTTTCATTTAATGTAAAGTACGTTTCACCGAACGGAGTCGCTCATGTTTAAAAATACATGAAGAGTAAACAATATAAATACTTGAACATATTATTGTGAAAGCATTACGGCAACTTTTGTATATTTTGGATTTTTCACAGTCTTTCCCATTTTTCCTCCACTCATGGAGTAAAACGGGGCTGAATTTTAGCTTTCCCCATTTTAACTGATTTTAATCATAGAGGAAAAGATTTTCAAAAATTCAGAAATTTACTGTGTTTTTTATTTTCAAATATTAATATTAATATAAAACAAAAGAATTTTTTTGTCTGCAATCATGAGAAATTGATATTCCAGGCTCACTGAAAACTCTAATTTTATCCCCAAAACGTCGAATTCCACATGAACACAGACTACAGGGCAAAATCAGTAACATTTAAGTTGCCGTAAACATAGTCAAATGACTTTTTCTATTTATTTTCTTCTTATATTATCGGTTTTAAAAATAATTACCAAAAAACGAGAGACTCAGTTAAGTGAAACGTACTTTAATTAATAACATAATAAAGCTGGTAGGTAGGGAACTCATCCCCACTTTTGTGTTCTAGTTTGTATTTCATTAAGATAATCTGTATCTTCAGATGAGCGAAGCAAAGAAGAATATAGTTATTATTTAATGTTATGCCTGATAATCGAAGTTACATGTACACTGAACAATGCTTGAGCGCATAACAAAGTCTTTTTAAATTTGCATGTTTTCTGATTGAAGAAATAAAATAATTGGTCTCCTTCAGGCTTTGAGTTCCTAGTATGCAAGCCTATTATTGATTTATCAAGTTTAAATACTAATTATTCAAAGCAAACTGGTCTTTTATTTGAGTTTAATGAAATATAGAATGAGTGAGAACAGCTAACATACCCTACGCTACCCGCTGGTTAATAAAATCAAAGAAGTATTCCTAGACCCCAAATGAAAAGGATATATTATTATTTTTTATTCAAAATCTAATTAGATATTCCCTTCTGTGAAGTGTCATTGAAATTTTGTTCATAGTTACTCAGAAAGCGGAAGTTAAAGCTGATGGGACAATGCTTGTTTCCATGGCAATATGACATAATTTTTAAAAAAAAAACAAACATTGAATGCACAGCTATAGCTATAGATGCTGATGACTGCTCATGTGAAGTTTCATTTGAAGTTCAGTAAGACCTGATGTTAAAGCTGGTTGGACAATGCCTGTTTCCATGGCAACGGTAGCATTTTTTAAAATTGAAACCTGAATGTACTTTTATAGATGTTGCCGATTGTTCTTGTTAGTTTTTAATAAAATTTTATTAGTAGTCGCTGAGAAAACTGATGTCAAATCTGGTTGGACACTTTCTGTTTTCATGGCAATGGGAGCCATTTTTCAAAAAACCAAAACATATGCACATCTACAGATGCTAATGATTATTCCTGTTGTATTTCATTGAGTTTTATGTGTAGTTACTAAAAAACTGATATTGAAGCTGATTGAAGAATACCTGTTTTCATGGCAACAACCATTTTTAAAAATGAAAACCTTAAACAAATATACAGATACTGACATTGTTCTTGTAAAGTTTCACTGAAATTCTACTAGTAGTTACTCAGAAAAGAGATATGATAATTGATTGGACAATGGCTTTTTTCTATTGTCAACGACAGCCATTTTTTTCAAAACTTAAAATCTGAATACACATCTACAGATGCTAATATTTGTTCCTATGGGTAGTTACCGATAAAACCTATATTATATCTATTTACATAGAAGACAAGGTCAATTTCTTAAAATCCTGCCTGTGATAACAAAAGCATTACTTTATCCCAAAACAATTATCAGAATTGCCTGTTCTCTAAACTTGATCTAAGTATTCGTAATAGAAAGCTGCCATAAAATTTCAAGAAAATCATATCCCAAATGAATGTACTACTTAGGAGACAAGGTCCATTTCTCAAAATCCTTATTTTTTTAAAAATACTTTTCGAAATTGACTGTTACTCGAACTTGATCTGAGTATTGGTAATAGAAAACCATCATAAGAATTTCAAGAAAATCAGATACCAAATGAATGCACTACTAAGGCGACAAGGTCCATTTCTCAAAATCCTTGATTTTTTTTTTTTTTTTTTTTTTTTTTAATAAAAAAAAATTATCCCAAGAACACGTTTTGAAATTGGCTGTTATTTGAACTTGGTCTGAGTATTGGTAATAGATTTTCAATAAAATTGGAGGTTATTTGAATTTTATCTGAGTATTGGTAACAGAAAGCCAACATAAAAGTTTCAAGAAAATTGGATAAGAAATGAAAGCGCTACTTAGGCGACAAGTAATTATAACGGACAGATTGACGGATGGACTGGTGAAAAACATTATACCCCTAACTACGTCGTAGCGAGGGATATAAAAGAAAAAGAAAAGGAATGTTAAAATTTGTCTTTTACATTAATAATTTTTGTTTTCTTATCTATTTAGTAATTAAAAGAAATAATTGAAGTGGAAACACACAAGATATACGTAAACCTTCCACACTGCTATGTGTTAGCTGATATATGATTAAGGATTAAAAAACTTTTTGTCGTACACGAAGAAAATTTTAAAAAGAAGGAATACAAATTAAAACAATTAATTGTAAATTCAAGATAAATATAGGTAAATGTCTTGCTTATTTAACGGAAACATGTAATTATCTCTTTAGAAAAAAATATAATATAAAACAATTCGATTCCGTTCATGATATTTATACAATAATTTGAAATTTGGACCGTAACTGTCATTTTCTGTGCGTTTTGAGTGTACAAGTTGTTGAGCAATAGCCTGCACATCTTTTACATATTTTTTTAAAAAAACCATTAACTGCATTACAAGAAAGACCCCCCAAAAATTTGAATACTAGTAAGTATTATGTCTCATAAATTAATAGGCATTCATTAAAATTAGAACCTGTTACACTAATGAAAATAAAAAAAACCTTGCTCTCAGTGGTGAAAGAATATATATAGATAAAGGCACTATTCATTGCAAATACACACTAATCGTATGTGCCGTTGTCAATTCCTGTACAAGTTTAACAATTACGTCTAAAGGGACATATGAAATATTACAATACTTTATGGCGACACATAAAATTGAACGTAAAGGCTCTACAATTATAAACATTCGACCCTCTCGGGAAACATTTAGCGTTTATATAATAGTTTAATTATATATTTAATCAAGTATAATTGAAAAATTCAGATATCACGGGTGGTATAAATATGTATAAATTCTGGACGCCGATTTCCTTTTGTGTCGCATAACCCTTTTCACCTTTTTATTGAAATGAATGCTTGAATTGTTAATATTACTTCTTGTTCAAATTTCTCGATAAAATATTATTGAAAAGTGTTAAATACCAATTATAGGAACAGCAACAGGCTTTGAAACATTATCTTCCTTCTAGGAATTGGGAATGGAATTCTTTTAATAAGGATTTCATATTAACATAGAAAAAACATGACCGTTTGTAATTATTTGGAAAGGCATTTATCATTCAAAGGAGGACCTCTTGTCTTAAATACAAAATTTCTTCTCTAATAATTGAAAAAAAGTGTTCTTCAAGACGCGGATTAGATACCATATTTTCGCAGAAAATGAAAAATCTTTCTTCAGTTAGAAATATAAGTCTATCGACAAACCAAACAAACACTTATTACGTTTCGTTTTTCCTGTCTATAGATTCGGATTCCGACTTGTTCAAAGTTTTCATCGCTGGATGTGTTTTGTCCTCACGTATCACTAATTTTTAACACTATTTATATTTATTGTGCTATCTCGTAAAAGTTTAATTTCACCTGCCACTGTATTGATGTAAGGTCTCGCAGTAGCAGATGGATTGACATCTTTCTCTTCATACGGATTAGAACCTTTATTTCAACAAAAATACAAATTTCTAAGGATTGAAGATGACAGTCAAGTTTCTCTATGGACCTTAGACTTTCCGTATTGTGCAGTATACTTATATATGTCACAGTTAGTAGATACGTTTCATGTAGTCTCCATTCTTCTTACAGCCAGTCTTGGTATGCAGAATGTTATGGCTATACAGTGGCCTATTTGGACTAAGTGTAATTTAACAAATAGGAAAGTGGTAGTTGTATCAGTTGCTTGTTTTGTGATTTCTTTAATTTTGAATATACCACGTCATTTCAGAATTATATTTCAACCCAGCATGACAAATATTACGGACTATGCGTTATGCATACATAAATATAAAGATATCAGCCCTACAATGTCAGCCTATTCATTTCGATACTATTTTCTTGTGTATCCGTTAATTTTAGTAATATTCTGTGTAATTATGTTAGCATGTACCGTATACATTTCATACAACTGCTGACGAATCGGATTCATGGGAGAAATTTGTACAAGAAAAGACAAGAACGGAGGTTTGTTTTGGTAGTGTTTTTTATTTGTGAAGTACCTAAATTTGTCATATATGGATTTTTCTATAGCCTATGGGATAAATTTAAAGCAGATAAAATTTCCCACATTTCAACTCTTACATCAGACAGGCTTGTTATCATATTTATTTAACGATCCCAATTCCTCCATCTTCCTGATAGAGGGAATAAAGATATTTACGTTGGTGGGTTGCATGTCAAACTCGATCATCTATTTTATTATGAGTAGAAAGCTGCGTTCGATCCTGATGAACATATTGAGAAGGCCAAGAAGACAAAACGAGTTTGAGATACATCAGTTACATAACAATAGAAATTAATTAAGTCGGAAAGCTGAAAAATGATTCTCCATTTGCCTTTACCAAACAGACCTATTTGGGAAGACTAAATCATGTTCATTTTATTATTTAAACTTTAAAAGTTTAGCTGCTTTGCATCTTTGACAAAAAGATGACAGCGTAAAGTTAGGGCAATTATCTTCTTGACTTTCTTAAGATACGTCAATTTTAGTATGTAAGAAAAAACATGCAGTATTAACAGTCCGTCTCTTTAAAAACTTTAATTTATATGGGAATTTCTCAACGATTTTACTATTTGGAAACTTGTTTTTTTTTAATAGTGATAGATCACCGGTTGTGTACAAGTACAAACTTTAAACTTTTCATTCTTTAAATTCTAAAAATTGAGATGTTTAGACATTACCAAAAGCATAAAAGTTACTTCTTTATTTATTTTTAATTTTGATTAGGATTATTTTACATAAATAATTAATTACTATTTGTCTAAAACCAAACTGTGTTAAATTAATTTGATCTCAGTAAAGAAATCATCACATTTTAAATGCATATGTTGGAAGGCAAAATTTGGAAATCCAAAAACAATCTAATGTTGAAGAGTAAAAAACAACCTAAAATTTGACTCCTAAAAGTACTATCTCCGAAACAGAGGCTCGTATTCCTAACGTCTTACTTTCACCTCTGCCACACCAATGCCGACGCCATGAGAGCTTTTCTCTCATGGTGGACAAGCTCCGTCCACGTTTATTGTTACGTCATAGTAGTAGTTACATGTTGTAACGACGTGCGAAAAAAGGTTCAAAGCAGAATGCGTTGCAGCTATTTTGACGTCACAAGTAAGAAGGCGGGAAATCTCTCCTAACGTGTGGCAGAGTCAAAAGTCGACAACGGAAGACATTGCAGACTCTGTTTCGGAGATCGCTAAAAGTACAGCAAAAACCAGCTAAGGATAGCTTTGTACGAGGGAGACAAAGCTTAGTTTTTATATAGTTTAAACAATTTTACTAACTGGAAACATAACCATTTATCCCCATTTTCAACGTTTTATGCTGTGCCTTTCCCCACGTTTTTCTCTTAGCATTTTGATCGTTTGTCATACTTATTCTGAC
This sequence comes from Lithophaga antillarum, assembly GCA_028566495.1. NCBI lineage: Eukaryota > Metazoa > Mollusca > Bivalvia > Mytilida > Mytilidae > Lithophaga > Lithophaga antillarum. Next base: position 2,487 of record JAOXYI010071506.1, on the reverse strand, counting down.
ATAATATCAAAATGGATGCCATCACTCTTTACTATGAACCATGAGAAACTCAGTTCAGTGAAACGTACTTTAGATAACCTCACTATGCAATCGTTAGAACCGTTTGACAGCCATTTTCGAAAAGAAACGAAACCAGATTTTGTTGTCGAGGTTTCCAGAAATGCCATGTGTATTTCTAAACAGAAAAGAACTTCATACAATTCAGGAAATTTGCTATTTTACCAGCGAGTTTGAATTCAGTATGATGGGATGATTAAGAAATAATCGATTTTAGTAATATTTAGGAGACCTCTGGTTTAATTTCGTTTCAAAGTTCAATATGGCGCTCTTGACAAATCCAATGAACTGCTGTGCATACCGTCTTTAATGTCGGTATAAATGATGAGAAAATCTCTTTCTGTAATTACAGATTATTAAAATGTATGAAATATACATGTAATGTTAATATATAATAACGTGGTTCTAATAAAACATTTTAGTTTCAAAGAGATCAGAGATTACTGGCATCAGATTTGACAAGCGATTAATATGTAGTATAAGAAAGAAGCTTGAAATCCTACAACAGCAATTATTTAAAATAATAGTTTATTATTAGTTTTCTGTTGTTTTCATTTAGGTTAATTTACATTGTATGATAACAATGAAAATCTGACTTACCTTTTGTCTTTTGTAGATTTTTGTTAACATCGGAATCAACATGTATTTTGAACTGATCATATATTTGAATATATCCCATAGGTCATGTAGGTGGATACAGGATTTTTGCCTGTTCAACATTGCAGACACGTACATGACGTGTTCAATACAGAAATCAAAAGATATGGAGTAAGTGTACATGAAACATGAGACAACGTCCATACATACTTATACAAGGCAAAAACCGTGCAAAGGAACGGCACCGTGGTTCTTGTTCATCAACTTGAAATCAAAGTATGTTCTTCAGCATGGCTCTTATCATACTTTAAGTTCAAACGACCCTACCTTCAGTTTCAGTGAAATTCTTTGATAGATGCCAATGAACACTATATCTGTGTCTCCTTTTCCCCAAGTTATAGAATAACGGGCAAAAACAGCTCATAGACAATCCTTCTACTTTCTGTACTTTTAGTGTAGTTTCAAATAATTATTACCTACAGTAGTAGCATTTATCGTTGTTAAAAGGACTGTTTAATATTATTATTATTATCACCGTGAAATAACCTTCTTGTGCTGATGCGATGATCAAGTAATCCATCAATTTGGAGAAAATTTGTGATAGTAAGTGCAATTGTACCTCAGCATTATGTTGATAATATGAAACGCCTCGATTTCATCTCCATAGGAAAATTAATAAATTTCACCTGAGGGATGGGTTCAACTTTACATAAAATTCACATGTACCAAGGAAAGAGCGTAACATGTAAGTGTAAAAATGACTCAACTTTGGTTTGAATGATTTATTTAGTTTAAGAGCCAATATTTAATGTCAGAAATAAATTACGAATAAGAGACGATAAATGCAAAGTGACGGAAACGCAAAATTTTAAGAGTAATTCATTTTCATCAGTGCAACATTACCAAAACATTCTGCTCGTGAAAACACCTTAATATGTACTCAAATTATCATAAAGGAGGAAGATAAATCTTGCCGTAATTTAAGATTTTTATGAATACGGGCCCAGCACTCCATGGTGCCATCTTATAAATAAGCATTAAATTATTTGCTTAAAATTTCTGAAGTGCTTGCGCGTAGGAAAGCTTCTTAAACCAAGCTTCCTTTAACTCTGCTTTAAAGTGGCCGTGTACTTTAAAAAAAAAATTAATAAAATGTGATAAATTAATTCCGAACGAGGGTGCACAGTTACATAATGATCTCATAACTTTCAGCTAGTTGAATTTCAAAAGGATTCATTTCTGTAAGTGCGATGTTTACCAAACATTCTGCTCTTGACAGCATATCAATATACAATCCACAGTAAAACCCTAGAGTTTTATCAGGGCGACGCAACCATACAAAATAAATTATAAAACAAGCATAAACCTAGATGCTAAATATACCTTAAGGAAAGAAAAAGGGCAAAACAATTAAGAAAGAAAAACGCTTGAAATACCAGAACAGCTTGCGTAAAAGAGGACTGCTTAAACACAACTTACTCCAAACATGTCCTGTAGTTTTAAAGATATTATAATGTAACAATCAATTAAGAATGAGAAACGACGGATGTAAATTGATAGCAAGTGTTCAGATGTCCTTTCGCTATTCGAATTCAGAAACAAAGTTTTGTTAACAAGACTTTTTTTTTGTTTCCATGTTTGTGTTTGTGTTTGATCTTTTGTTGGTAATGGCCATGTCTAGTTCTCTGGATGTGTAATTTTATTATCATGCACTTTGGAAATCTTTTTTATTGTCAAAAAGAGAGTTTAAATCCGACCCATCACCAGAAAATTTCACAATATTACATGATCACTTCCACTTTCGCAGTTCTCTCTCTCTCTCTAACATTTGCA
>JAOXYI010071396.1:0-12497 GCA_028566495.1 Lithophaga antillarum | reverse complement strand
AAAATTCTAACGCTGTTGATGCCCATGAACCAAAGTAATATACTAAAACTGAAGATGTTGATGAACAAAGTAAGAGATAACATTGAAGATGTGTAAAAAAGTAAAGTAATATTTGTATAGTGACGATGTCAATGGAACAAAGTAAAGATTCTAACACTGAAGATATTAGGAGAAAAAGTTTTGGTTCTAAAAATGAAGATTCCCCCCATTACTTTGGTATACTAGTGAAAAACACTTAGAACATTTTCCATAAGACTACGTCAAAAATGAAAAATTAAAGTAGCCATTGTTATGCTCTAGGGTTGGGTCGTTGGGATTTATCATCACTTTCAGCAGTTTTTTCAGCTATATCGTGATCACCAGATTTTATGGGTAGGAAAGCCCGGACAGCTATCCAGCTGACCTGTGTATCTCCCGACCGTGGGGTAGATGTAAACATGAAACCCTAAATCATGAAGCGGGGCGAGCGGGACTCGAACCCACGACAGCAGTGTTGGGCTAGTGGTTACGAGTCAGTGACCTTAATTGTTAGGTTTTAAAATATTTATACCTGGAGTTAGCACAGTAATCGGTGAGTGATTAGCATAAAAAAGTGCCACTGACCAGTTTTTCTTTTACTTCTTTGTAGGCTGTCGACGCCAAAAACAAAATATGAAATTTCAAAGATGTCTAATTTGCCATCTGATTTAGTCACTGACACCAGAAGTAACTGGATTGAACGAGAAGGTTTTATCGATCACAGTAAGGGACATCGTTTCTCCACACCAACTAATGAGATATCACGTGAACACAAACGCGTCGCAACCATTACTTTGGATGACGTGGAAAGACGTATTTGTCATGACATAAAAAGGGGTGTATCATCACATACGGATAGTACGCCATTTGGAAGTGAAGGCGCAATAACAACTACTCCAAGCCACAGAGGAGAAGTTAATCGGCAAAACCACGAGAAAGCAGAACATTTTCCTGTTCTTCCTGCTGTCGAAACATCACAAAAATCAGCAGACGAAGCAGTTGGTATTACAAGCAAGCCCGCTAATCAGATATTGCTACAAGAAACCGAAAACTACGAAAGCCAACTTAAACATAGACGTGATACTTTAGAGATTATAGATTTTCCAAGTCCATCGGAGCAAAAAAGCATTCAATATGACCTTCCAGATATATCTGAACAAAGAAACATTATCGATTCTCCAAATCCCGCGAAAGGACTTCGCTGCTCAATGATGCCAACTATTAGCTTGCAAAAAGAAAACGAAAGATACATTCCCGCATTCCACATGCTTGCAAGTGAACAGTTTTCGGACGACGATTCGTCTTTTACGGAAATGGAAAAAGCATTCTTTACAAAGAAAGCATCACCTCGGCGAAAGTCTTTGGCTGACGAGTTAGAACAATATTTTATAGAACACCCTGATAGCCCCAAGTTAACCAACACACCGCTCATTCTCCCCAAACCTGCTGGTATGCATCGAACGCTCTTTCAAGATATACCTGAACATATTTATCCACCAAGATTTGAAGAGACCTCGAATATTAATGACATGGAGAAAGAATCAGTAATCAACATGGATGAAGTAGAACACACTCAAGAAGATACCATCAGAACCAATATTGACCAATCAGATACAACAAGCGACAAGTACGATGATCGGAGTGAAATAGGAATCCGAATGAAACCATCCATTCCTTCAGACAATGAACAGATGGAACCTGGCGAGGAGCGAAAATATTTTAAGGAATTTACCAAAGACCTGAGTGAAAATTTTTACGACGCTAAAGAAAAGGGTTATGCTAATGAAGACACCGTGTCTACAGATATGAAATCTAAAAGAAATGGTGAACCAGATTTGCCAGATGTAAATTCTCTAGTTTCGAATAAGGGCGATCGTAAGTTTCAACCTCACACTAATTTATCTTTGCTCCAAAACTTCATTGAAGAAGCTATGAAAAGAGTTGAGAAGCCACAGCATAAATCTGACGAAATAGATGTATTACAGTATACAGGTCTGCCACAACCAGCCGATGTCCATGACAAGGTAACTGGATATTATCACGATTCATCATCAACTTCATCATATCACACGACCCCATTCCACTACGAAGGCAGTTCTTCAACCCAGAATGACAGCGGTGAAAGTAAAGGCTCGTCATCAGAGTATGTCTCAGCAGAAGACGGAAATGCCCTAGATATCTCTTTTATGGAACAATTTCAGGACTTCGAGATAGGTAAACAAAGAACCACATCTCCCAGAAATGAGCGCAAGCTGGGTGTTGAAATCGGAATGGTGGACAGTTCCATTAAAATACGAAAATCACCTGTACAAGATAGACAGAACATTGGTACAAATTTAATTTGTAAAAACTGTGGCAACAATATAACTTATGACGAGTACACTTCTAGTTACGATTCCGACAAGGACGGTATGAAATTTTGTTTCCCTACTATTTCGACGACACCGTATCAAGACAGGGAATCGATTAAACCACGAAATAAAGATGAAGCTCAATATCTTAATGACAACAGACACAAAGGTTACCGAGTGGAACATTACGGTACTGCTTCTAACACTACCGAAATAATCCGAGAAGCAATGCCCTTTATCGAGACATCACAAGGCGGTATGTTCTTTTGTGTTTTTGGAATTCTTCGGGATACGTGCGATGTAGGGACCAATACACCCGTCCAACCTGAGAAATTAGCTGCTGATAGGAATTTAGACAGAATTTCAGTTTCACAGAATCAAGAAATCCTGGAGTCTCGGGTGAGCAAAAACAACCGAGAAGAAATGAAGATAAGTGATAATAAAACATATGGCGATAATGACAGTGAAGAATGTAGTTTTTACAAGAACGAAAGAAAAAACGGTGAAAGAACAATTAGAAATGTTACAACATATACTACTAGTGTTGAAGCCGAAGAATCAATATTATCATCGTCAACTGGAGGGAAAACAGAGCCGTCGTCCCCCGTTTCGACTATGGCATCACTGCATGATGAATCTACAGTATTCCGGCAAAGAGAACATCCTACTGTAAAACTACCAATTAACAAATTCCCTCACCGTGATGAAACAACGGCAAAGGGAGAATCTTCAGATCAATTTTATTCATGTTCGGCTGGGCAAGAAATCAGTGAAGTCGTGAAGGCAACCCATCCGAATAGTTTTTATGATAGAAAAGAAAAAACAATAAAAGCTGGAACGAGGAAAATGGAAGACAGTAATGCAACTTTTGCAAATATTTTGAGATATTCACCTAAAGATGAAACGTTATACACAAACAGATGTAATGAAGCGAAGTCGAAAATCTTGGAAGGAGAAAAGGATAGCAAAATTCGTTCGGAGACAGAAAATGCTTCTGCAAAGCGTGAAACTGGACACACAAGTGCTAAACACATAAGGCTTGAACATAAAGACCATACAAAAGAGATGAGGATATCAGATACGATCATGCGTGTTAAAAATGGGAATTTAAAATCTGTGTCTCCTATATTGTGTAGAGAGATAACATCCATAGTAGCTGACAGGAAGAAGTTACTGGAAAAAAGCGAGGAAGGACAAATGAGACGGGGAGTTGCTTCCTCCTCTTCGGATTCAAATATCTGCACAAGGTCATTGAAAACGCGTTTTTCTACCGTGGAACATCCAGACATATTGGAGCGAAACTCAAAAACAAACGTGGTTTCAGGAAATTGTTTAACTTTTAGAAACTTTTTATTTTTTGGCATGATGCTTTTTCTGCTATTGCTGTCACAGATCCGCCGAACTAACGGAAGTGGTGGTATCCGTGATTTTTCATTGTTTGACGACATACTGAAATTAGTTCATTTGCGCCACTTGAGTCCTCCGCCATGCTTATACAACATGTAGTGATACAACTTTTTCAAGTGATTGATTGACTAAATGATATATCTGGAAACGAATCAGGCTTATATCAAGCTTATAATAATATAGTTTTTGAAATTTCAAATTTAGGCTGAAAAAATGTTAAATTGGAGGGAAATTGTGGTTGGATATTAAACCTGAACGGTTTTTCGGTCTTCATGAGACTGAATACTTCTTCAGACAGGAACTTATGTTATGCATACATTATTGCTCCGTAATATGTATTCAGTATTGAACGAAACTGTTTGTTAATGTCTTCTTAGCTTGTATTTATATTTTTATTTTCCTTGGGCTCGGAAAGTAATAGTGATGTCATTATCAAGAAACTTTTACAATATTCTAATTGACTACAATGGAATTTCCGTATCCCAGCTTGCTGTAGTCACGTTTCCGAAGTCAATCCCAATTTCTGAAATTGTAACTTGTACACTTGTTCTTTAGAAGATTGTTTTATTTAGACCCACATGCCTTTATACTTTAATTTGATAAAATTCATGCCATATGTATTGTTGAATATGTACTGATGATTCTTATGCCGTGTTCAGCCGTACATTTAATACGGTTTCGAAATTGTAGCGAATACGTCTGAACGCAGAACTAAGAAGCAGATTTTTAACAGTTTTCCCATTAAAGCCTTTGTTAAACTCTGGACCCGTGGCTTGGACCTTGTGGACGCTGTTGCCTTCATTTGTATAAAATTGAATCTCAATGTCATTCAAAGCTTCATGTCAACTATTACATGTACTGCATGTCTGTTACCCGTACTTCCAAAGTATTTTTGAGGTTTTTCCCATTAAGCCAATGTTAACTTCTACGGACCTTTTTTTGTTGAAACTGGAACATATTATAGTCATGCTTCTTGCGCAGTTTGATAATATTGCTATCTTTGGTTCTCCTGAAGATGTTTTTTGAAACAAAAGTCCCCTTTGAAGTCTATGTTAACTTTGGCCGTGTGGATTGAAGCTCATGAACCATTGCATATCTATTTGTAAAATTTTGATTTTCCATGTCATAATGGTGATTCCTGCCAAACGTTTCCTGTCTATTTGATTTTAAACGTTTTCCTACGGAAACCCATGTTAAAATTTGGATCCCCGAATTAGCAACTCATTGACCGTTTAGTCTGTGTTTGTACAACACTGAATCACCATTTTACAGTGATGCTTCATGCCTTATGTTTTTGCATTTCAATGATGTATCGTTGGTATTTAAGAAGTTTTTTTTTTAAATATTTCCCCCAAGGAGGCCTTTATATAGTTTGGACTCTGGAGCTTGGATCACATGGACCCTTACTTCATATAAACCTGTATTTCCGTGCAAGAATAATGCTTTATGCCAAATGCTACTGTATTTCTGTTGTTGGTTCTTAAGATCAAAGTCGCACCAAGTGAACACCATCTGGTGATTTGCGCAAAAAATGCCTAACGATGACTTTCTTTTGTATTGTTGACGTTGTCTTTTCTGTGATATCGCGTTCTGTTTAGTGGAATTTTGAATATAGAAAGAAAGCAATTCTACTGGATAAGAGCTAAACAGTTAACCTTTTACATATTAGTTTATTGAAAGATTATATAGCTTTTCCAGAACATAAAGAGAATTCTTAGATCAAGAACTATATATTTTCTATAGATTCTTTGTGAAATGCCTACAATTTAACAATATTTTGAACCCTTTATAACAGAAAAACAAACCTGGATACCCACATTTTCTTTAGTTATTCTAACAGAGACTGAAAAAAGGTACCTTCATGCAAAAATATAGGAGTTTGTATGATACTTTCAAAAGACCATGTGACCTATTGCCATCACTTTGCGTCCGTCGTCTGTCGTACGTAAACGTTTCACATTTCAATCTTCGCCAAAACCATCAAGCCAAATGGAAGTAATATTAGCAGGAATGTTCTCTGGATAGTCTCTACAAATTTTATAATTTTCAAGCTGATAGGAAATTCAAGATGGCATCGAGCGCCATTAATGTATTCTGATTGGCTGAAATTTCACAGATCTTCTTGTCAAAAACCACATGAACTATAACTGTTTAAGAAATTTCCTTGGATAGTACTCTACCAAATTTATCATTTCGTGCCGATCAGAAATCAACATGGCTGTCATCGTAGGACATAGTTTAATATAGGATCCTATGGGAAAAACATTCAAAGATCTTCCTCTCAGAAACAACAGGGACAATCAAACCAAACGTATTCATGAATGATCACTGATTGGTCTTCTACCAAGTTTGTAATTTTCAGGCTGATCGGAACGATCGTAAGTCCAAGATGGCCGCTACCGCAGGATATAGTTTAACATAGGATCCTGTGAGAAAAACATTCGAATATCAATCTTCTCAGAAACTACGAAGACAATTAAACCAAAATTGTTCGTGAATGATCATTGGATGGTCCTCTACCAAGTTTATAATTTTCATTCCGATCGGAAAATGGCCGCCACCGCTGGACATAGTTTACCAAATAATCCTATGGGAAAAACATTCAAAGATCTTCTCAGACACAACAGAGACAATTAAACCAAAACTGTTCATAAATGGTCCTCTACCAAATTTGCAATTTTCAAGCTAATCGAAAGTCCTAGATAGCCACCACCACAAGGCATAATTTAATACAGAACCATATGGAAAAAGCTTTCAAGATCTTAGAAACTAAGAAGATAATTCAACAAACACTGCTCACGAGTGATCACTGGATATTCCTCTACCAGTTTGTAATTGTCGTGCTGATCGGAAGTCCAAGATGGCCGCCACCACAGGACATAGTTTAAAATATAGGACCCTATACGTAAAACATTCAAAGATATTCTCAAAAACAAACGAGACAATTACACCCAAGCTGCTCATGAATGATCATTGGATGGTCCTCGACCAAATTGTAATTTTCAGGCTAATCAGATGTCCAAGATGGCCGCCACCATTGGACATAGTTCATTATAGGAGGATACGGGAAAAACATTCTAATATCATCTTAGACAAAACTGTTCGAGAATTATCACTGGACGGTCCTCTACCAAGTTTTGTAATTTTCGTGCCGATCGGATGTCCAAAATGGCAGTTAACGCAGAACATAGTTTAACGTATGACCCTATTGGAAAAACATTTAAAAATCTCAGAAACAACAGACACACTTAAACCAAATCTATTCTTGAATGATCACTGGATAATCCTCTCCAAATCTGTAATTTTCAGGTCTATTGGAAGTCCAAGGTGGTCGCCACCACAGGACATAGCTTAACATAGTCCCCAACGGGAAAACATTCAAAGATCTTCTGCTTAGAAACTATGGACACAATTAAACCAAAACTGTTGATGAATAGTCATTGGATGATCCTCTACCAAAATTATACTTTTCGAGCTGATCGGAAGTCCAAGATGACTGCCACCGCAGGATATAGTTTTACATAAGACAATATGGAAAAAACATTCTAATATCTTTTTCTCAGAAACTACGAAGACTTTAAACCAACACTGTTCATGAATGATCATTGGATGGTCCTCTACCAATTAAAAGTTATATTTCGGTGCTGATGGGAAATTCAAGATGGCTGCCGGGGCGGGGCATAGTTAACATAGGACTCTTTAGGTAAAACATTCAAAAATCTTCTTAGAAACAATAGAGACAGTTAAACCAAAACTATTTATAAATTTTCGTTGGATGGTCCTCTGCCAAGTTTGTAATTTTCATGCCGATTGAAAATCCAAAATGGCCCTCAAAACAATACATATTTTAACATAGAACCCTGTGGGAAAACATTCAAAGATCTGCTTAGAAAGTACGAAGACAGTTAGACCAAACTGTTCATGAATGAACATTAGATGGTCATTAACAGTATGTATTTGTTATGCTGAATCGGAAGTCCAAGATATTTGCCACTGAAGGACATAGTTTAACATATAGAACTACTTTTGGAAAATTTTCGGTTTTTTATTAATGGATCAGCTTATAAACAGGTGAGCGATACATGCTCAGGCTCCGGAATCACAACTAATTTGTAAAAACGATTACGGTGGTCGTCTAGGATAACAAATCAAGTCACAGTATTCAATTTTGAAAGAGTACCACCCATGCACTATTTCTACCGTAGTGGTTTTGCAGAACATGAATATTTTTCGACGAATCGGCCATCTAAGATGGTGAGTGGGCTGTTGGATGCAGTTTTGAAATTACACCACGCCGAGACTTTTCAAAATTTTTTGTTGGCTTTGGAGAAGTTTAAAAACGTAAAAAGCCTGTTGACGATGGTTGTATGAAACAGAGTTTTGCTTCCACAGAAATTATTATCTGTTTTCATTTGGTGTAGTGTATTACCCGGTTTACTGATCCCATACCATATTCCGTAGGCGGATATTCTCGTTGTTTAAATTAGTAGAGTCAGCATCATGATTCTAATATTCCAGTACAGTATAGATCTAAACAGAAAAAAATTTACTACACTTAATGGTTGATGAGTATTTCACATCATCACGAAAGCGATCTATGACCGAGAAAGCTGCTAATTCGATTGAATGATATTTGCCATGGATCATTAACATGATTAAATGAAAATTATCATGAATCACTGGTTAACCAGTTCGGGAGTTATGCTAACTGTCCGTGCATAATTGAAACTCTTATCGATTAGTTAAAAAATCTATCAGTTGATTATTTTCATTTTTCTGTGCGTTAGATTGTTTCCTTTAATGTGAACCGAACGAAGATATCCGTTACGGACCTAGATCGCATGTCTGGACAGGAAGACTAAATACTGAATCTTAGTAAGCTTTATTTCAACAAGCAAGATTATATTTTAGGGAGACATCGAGTATATTGTTTGTCCGTGTGTGGTTCGCATCTCGGTTTCGGCAATATCTTTGATTTCCTTTAACATGTTTAATTTTAAACTACTGCAACATGTTCAAATCTGAAACTATCAAGACGAAAACTGGTAATTTTCGACCATTCTTACCAGAGTTATGGTTCATAATACACAGCCGGAGTCGGAGAAATTATTGTTTCATAGGAATATCTAATTTCAAGACGAACCTGCACAAGGCTTAATCATTGATTTTTAAATAGTTCAAATTTTCACACATGAACCCGAGAATTAAATTTAAAAAATGGAGAAACTGTCGTAATCATTTCGAAATAAATGATAGAGTGTAATAAGCAAAAAATTTAAACGCTTTTCTGTAAAGAGTGACATTCTTCTCTGCAAAGAAAAAAAAGAAAAACATCACTTTAGTTGTTATCTAGCTATGGTCCTTTCAAAATTTTGTTGTTTTTTTTTCCTTCAGAAAAATAATGTGAAAATAGCTTCACTAGTATAAATAGAGTGAGAAGAATACTGAAGTTCATAAGTCATATATATCCATACTTCAACTATACCCCTTTCAGCCTAGACTAAAAAAGTCTACACAAAACCTGTACTCAAATTTTAGGTCAAAACCATTTTTGATTTAGTTACATAAAATACTTCGCTAAACAAAGACTTTACTTTAGATTTGGTAAAACTTCAAGTCGGCGCTGTATGCAGGACAAGTGAAGCTTATCCTATCGGTACTTGTTGTTCTCACTCTCCTTACCCCTTTTCCGGTTTTTAATGTATTTTCAGAGGAGGCGCTCTTGTTGTCCGATCTTTATTTTTATTATTTTTTTTCCGTTTTGTGTTTGATTAAGCCTGGAGTATAGTTTTTTTTATCGTTCATTCGTATTTGACAATAATATGGAAAATATTGTCGAATTTACTATTTAACCATTAACAAGATACAATGTAAAATATTCTGAATAATAAAAAAAATGTTGGTTATCTTTTTACTTTTACACTGGAATATACATAACAACTACAACTAACTTTTGGTGTATCTTCTTAAATCACTGTAGAATATAGTGCAAAAATGAATAAGATTATATTTTGTTTTCATACAGTAAAAATGCGTTGTCTGTGCCCGAACATAATAATACAATATGAAAATGGACAGCAGCTAGATCTATGTAGAGATAGGTGTGGACCTTATCTCTCTCAAAGTTAACATGAAGCTGTTATAACGACTGCTCTGCGAGTTAACTTGATGATAGGAAACCTGTCATCCTGACAGTTCCAAGCGAACCTTGGGCAGACGGCAAGACAAAACGAAGTTAACTTGCGGCAGACGCGCTGGCAAAACTAAGGGTAACTTCGAAGTCCGGTCAGGAGGACAGCTACAACTGAATTAGTCAGGGGACACCTCCAACTGAACTGTCAGAAGGACAGCTTCTGGCCGCTTTCTTAACCTGTCAGATATCATAGTTTCGATAAAATGCTGCGAATGTTGAAATAAAGTCAATTAACTAATAATAATTTTATCAGTGGCAATTCGAGATGTGTGACTTGAACCGGACAATAGCGGACTTCCTGACAAAAGCAAGCCTCCCTAACAACGGCAGATTTCCTGACAAAAGCGGTCGTCCTGACCAGTTCTCGGGCAAATCAAGTTAACTTGAGGCAAACTTGGCGACAAAATCAAGTTAACTTGGACTGGACTTCCTGACAATCAACAGATGTCCTATGTTCCGGACATTATGACAGGTTTCCAAGTTAACTTGGAAGGGAGGTTAGGTCTGCACATGTCTGTGTTAATGCCAAATACTGAAGCGATATTCTCACTTCATTACTACATGTATAAAATGGTAACAGAGAAAGATGCTATATTTCAAAAATGCAAACTGATTTACTGCATTCTTGTAGTAAAATTTGAAATTGCCTGTTATATTTTTTGCATTTTTCATATGTTACATACAAACTTTCTTTCTTAATTTTGAAAAACTGTGAGAATTCACTTTATATTGTACACTTTTAATTATTCGAATTGCTTCTAACTTTCAAGAACTGGGGAGAATAATGTGTACATTTATATGTGCTTACTGTATCTTATTCGGTATTCTCCTTGAAAAATATATATGTTAAACATTAATAACATCAATATATTGATAAAAAACATATTTTAAATGCTTACAAATGCCTACCAATATTTTTTAAATTTATGAGAAGTTTTAATTTATCTTCTTTTTCCTTATCGTCTTATCATCAGACTTTAAGCACTGTTTGTCCGAAAAAAAGTAAGTTTTTGCTATCAGTCAGTTTTATGATTTTTTGTAGAGTACTGTTGTTCGTGACGTTCACAGTTTAGTTAATAAGACGAATCGTCAAATTCAATATCCCCACTTCTGTCTACTGTCTTTTTACGCCAATAATTCTTATGACAGCTGGTTGAATGTGCGAGTTATAACATGTTACAAATCAGATGTCTTTTGGACATACATGTATTTTTATATAGTGTTCTAGTTTTATACCGTTTGAAAACTAAACCATCCATGGCAAAGGTCAAGGGTGTTTATCGTGCACTCCGCCTGTCTTCCTGTAATTTTAGGATCTATCCTATACTAACTTTATATTTCCCTTAACATAAATCAAAGTGTAGAAAAAAACGGACCACACAGAAAATGCGAGCTGGTCTTTTTTTTTTTTTTACGTAAAACTACAAGCTTACCCGAGCCTATATCTCTCATCTGGTATTAAACTGGCCCATTAATAGAAGTTGGAAATGTTGCTGTTACGTCAGAAGATTTCCTCTCATGTAAAAATTTTGACCTCCGGTACTTAGTCTACAGGGATCCTTGCATCTTCATATGCATAAACCTGGAGGTGCATTTTTGTTGTTTCTTAGCCGAACTTTGCAGGTTTTCCCTTATGTTAAACTTCGGATCTCAAAGGTTTGGACCTAAGGGACTCTGCAGATATCATTTATATAAATTTGACTCTTCATGTTACATATGGTCCTAGGTTAAACTAGATGTACAAGGTGGCGACTGTCATGGATTTTGTTATTAGTCCAGAAAGTAAAAACACTTGGTCAGGGACCTTATAAGCGTCATTCATGACAAAGTTTAATTTCTATTGGCCTGTAATTTTTTAAAAGAATTTTTGAAATTTCAAAAAATCTGAGTCCTTTGTAAGCCATCTTGGATTTCCAAACACCCCAAAATATAACAACACTTGCGCATGGTTAAGACCTTTCAAGCAACATTTCTGCCAAGTTTGATTCCATTTGGTACTGTGGTTCTGAAGAAGAAGACTTTTTCAGCATGTTGACCACTGTGTCTTGTCACGGTTAAACTATGTTCTCTGGTGGTGACCATCAGCGGTCTAAAAAGTAACAACACTGTACAAGGATCATTCAATTAACCGTGCAGTTTCTGAAAAAAAGATTTTGAGTTTTCAGCCAGTCAGAGCCCATAATGGTTCCTGGTTTTCTAACCAACCCAAAATTTGAATAACACTTGGTCATAACCCTCCCAAGTAACACTTCTGTCAGGATTGGTTCCATTTAGTGTATGTTCTTAAGAAAACAAATTAAATTAATATACGTATTAAATTACTGATAATTTGCATAAATGGCTATAGCGGCCATCTTGTATAATGGATCAGATATCCGACACAATTTGGAAAGAGGACCATCAATGAACTTTATCTGACAAAACTTTCATTTGAAAAGTGGTTTTGAAGAAGATTTTAAAATTAATTTATTGTCAGATACCGCTAATTTGCATAAACTGTTAGGGCGGTCATCTTGGATAGAGGAACC
>JAOXYI010071288.1:0-12498 GCA_028566495.1 Lithophaga antillarum | reverse complement strand
GTTAGAATGGAAGTCAACAGTTTTGAAAGAGGCTTGGTAGTACATTTGGCAGATCCTGCGATATAACGTTGCTTGTACGGACACTTAATAAATAATATCATAATCCTGCGTCACTAAGCGTAAATCAAAGTATTTATCTAATTTTCGCATATTTAACTATTTGTCTTTTAGAACATGTTGGTCGCATTCCTCGACCAAAATTACTCTTGCTTCAAAGTCTGTCAGGCCGAGAAACATCTTTTCATCCAAAATAGTTTTGGTTGAGGAGTGTAGCCTATGTTTTTTAGAAGAACATATAGTTAAATATTGCATGAAAATTTTTGAAGATCATTTTACAAGGCCAGGTGAAAAATGTGCCCATAAATTGTTTTGATCGCTTAAAGTGAGTGTGTTAAGAGGTAAAATCAATTACTGTGTTGCGATATTACATGGTTTAGGTTTACGTCTGAAATACACCCTCTGTGAAATTACTTGTTTGCAACAACTACAAACTCCAAATAAAATTCACATCAAGAATTACCGATGAACACGTCTAAATCAAACGCTAGACAGGGGCCGAGATTCATTTTAACCTGGTCTCTGCCGAACCTATTATGTGTCCTACGTACCCCAGACAGTGGTTTTGTTTTTTTCACCTTTTGGGGGGTTGGGGAGGGGAATTTGGTAGGGAAATAGGTAAGATATGTTATGTTTTGTTGTTATTTATCCGAAATCACTTACTATATAGTCATAACTAAAACTCGGGAAAAAAAATTGTCAATTTATTTTATTTTATTTTAATTTAAAATGGGCAAATTATTTGAGCGTACCTGATGAAGGTTATTCCAGAAACACGTGTCGTGCGCACTGAAATTGGTATCATACGTTTATTGTTTATCTTAATCAATTAGACAATGTTAACAAATCACTTTCGTAGGCGTTTTCAGTCCTTCGCAGGAACTCCAGAAAAACATGACAGAGGAAAATTATTAACCTAAAATTGCTTTTATTTATTTAGTTACACTACATATAACCAAAAACAAATACCAATAAGCATGATATAGATCGTAAACTGTAGAATCTAAAATTTGTTTGAAGAAAACGTAGCGGAATTTAACATAGGGAATGTAATATCAAGACAAACGTTTTGCTATATTTTCCAGAAAAGTGAGAAACTTCCCATTTATTCTGTTGCTTTGGTTACTACAGGACCAGTCACGGTAAATTATAGTATAAATGTGGTTATGAATTTTCACTTCTGAAAAAATATATAAAAAAATCAAAACTAACATAATGGTAATATTGGTTCTAGTAAAAATTATACTTAAAATGAAAAGGCATCAGATTCGCAACGAACTTGTCTACTTGTATACTTGTATAAAGTTTCATTAGTTGTGTTCTATGATGATAAACATACCTTTTATTTAAAGGTATTTTACAATAGAACGTCATGTGATTAAGATTATAAGGTATATGTCATTCTGAATGTCAAATTTTATATATCACATAATATATTCTTTATTCGTATTTTTCATTTTTTAACATCAGATGATGATGTATTATTACTGTGCATTTAACATTTTTCTTTCAACTGATACGAAAAAATATAGCTTAAACATGCATGTGTAATTCACTTTAAATAATTTTAATGTTTTGTAATGTTGTATCAATAACACATTTGTTGTAACAGATATTAATTGATATTTCAGCAGTTTCAGAGATACCGAGGAAAGTTTCGGATACTTTAATACTTGCATCTTCTTGAAAAGTAATGGTATATTGCAACTTACTTGTAGGAATAGAAAACGCAATGAATGATGGACAAGAAAGATACATCGACGTGTCCGGTTTGGCATCACCCCAACAACCCCATCCATCCCATGTACGTCTGCAAGTTCCATTATCAATAGGTGGCGCTAACAACTGTCTATTACAACAATCACGGGCACTAAAGCAACATGTTTGCCACCTTTTACATTCGTCATCCGTAAGTGTAGAACAAATGCGGCTTTTGCTCTCTTCATTTGTGATATTTGGTACCAGGAAGCTTGACGACATTTCATCTCTATACCTAAGATAGGGATCATCCATGTTGGCATATAAATTTTTCTCCTGTATCGAGAACAGATACTCATAACACCATGCACATGCGTACAAATTAAATGTTTCCGGTTCGTGATATCCAAGCCTTGAATGACACTTTCCTTGTGGATAGTTCCATGTACAAGAAATTGGCGACTAAAAAGAATGAAATAAGAAAAAAATAATTAGTGACTTTATAATTAATATATAGAATAAAAAATATAAATATATAGAAAATTCGTTTGAACAGTTACTGAAATATTTTATATATTTCTGCTTGTTTTAGATCGTTATTGTTTGTTTCCGTACATGCAGCTTTAAAATCAGTTTCACAATTTCGTTCACTTTCCATTTATAGCTTTGAAATTTAGAACACACTGCATTATAATGATAATAAAATTATGTTATATATCGGATGTTTTAAATCCAAAGTACGCTTCGCTTTATCAATGACAGCAGTGGATTCCTCTTGGTATCAACGAACTAAATGATTTTTGCGCAATAAAATGTTCCCGATCGAATTCTGAAAATTTGCAAATAAACTTAATTGAAATAGTATGCATGTCATGCAGTCATTACTCCTGGTAATCAAAGTACATATTTGGAACACAGTTAGAGTTATTTCCTCTGAGAAATTCAATGTAGGCAAATTTAAACATTTTAACTTGATCATAAATAAATTTGACTTTTTCAAAAATTTTTCCTATAAGAACGAAGATTTTAATGATACATGTATATTGATCCTGTATTTAAGCAGTTACGGAAAATGCACCTAAAGATATATATGCTTATAAATCTGTTGGTGACATATGATTGAGTGAGGGAATATACATGCAGAGTCAGCAGCTATTCATCTATATCATGACCAGAAAAAAATCATATTATGCGATGCATATTTTGATATCTGCTTGTATGCTAAGCTGATTTTTATAGTGCTTGCTAATTGAAGTAAGCGGACCGAGCAGACATGTCACCCCACTAGGACACATTTCTGACTCCCAGCCGACCAGTCTTTCGTCTGTGTACTTAATACTTTTTTGCCTTTTAAACAAGTCTTACTGCCAGCGATCGAACTTATATAACGAAATATAATGGTCAGTATCAAGTCTTTTTGAAAATTACATGTTTTTTTTTTAATTATAAGGGCTTCTAGTTACATCAACTGTTGAATCCATGTTTTCCTTTCTTTCATTTATTTCACTTTTAAAAAGAAAACAAGATGGGTTGATAATGAAATACATCACAAAAATTTCTACTATGCCTTTCTCATAAAAAGCAACAGAACAAAGGCAAACACGAAAGAAACAACAGAGAGACGAGATATCCTGACTTGGTACAGACACAAAAAAGAAGTAGGGTTAAGTCGGTTTTATAGGTACACAAACTTCTCATTTTTGTTTATCTTGACTCCCTGATGTGAACAGTAGAAAACCTGCTCAGTACAATTACCAACAAGATGACCACTATCTAAAACACGGAAAAAGGACAAAAAGCAGGGTCAAAAGGTGCTCAGTTTAGCGATTGACCTCTAAGTAGGTTTTGTTATTATCCATTTCTAACTTAAAGCATAACATCCATTCACATGAA
Organism: Lithophaga antillarum; assembly: GCA_028566495.1. Taxonomy (NCBI): domain Eukaryota; kingdom Metazoa; phylum Mollusca; class Bivalvia; order Mytilida; family Mytilidae; genus Lithophaga; species Lithophaga antillarum. The sequence goes on along the minus strand of JAOXYI010071288.1, from coordinate 8,850 downwards.
AATGAAATAATCACTTGTCATAAAGTTCGTAAAAGGAAAGATACTACAGTTATAAGATGTTCTTTCAATCTCGTCAATGTCACGTTTTATAAATTAAAAAAAACGACAAAAATACTTACTGAAAAACTGAAGAGAATATTACGAATGTAAATTGGGCCAGCTTGATGAGATGTAAAGGCGGAAAATATCAAAAAATGTTGATTTAAAATGAAACGACAATCGAGACATTTTGAAAAGTAATTAACGGTTTTTTACAAGTTACCTGCTATAATTTCAAGGTGTCGAATGAAAGTACAATTAATTATAATGACCGAGAAATAACAAAGAGTTCAGCATGTGCAGTGAAATACTGATAGATCTAAAAAGAAGTGCTCGTATTATACTAATCTGTCTATCCGATTATCAATAATATTTCACGATTGACTGAAAAAATGCATTATCTCAGGAATCCCGTAGTGCATCTGTGAATTTATATCTTGGTCGTTTTTGCGCGGTATATGTTTTTGATAATGGGTAAATTGTCAGTTACAAAGATTTTGCGGCATAAATGTATTCACGTGGAAATAAATTAAACGTCTTTCTTCTTGTGACGTCTTTGAAAAAAAAATATGTAACAAGTATCACGTCGTAACCGGAGTGAAATAGATTTGATAATTTCATTAGCGAAAATATTTATTATTTTATTTATGGTATTTGGCAGTCCTGGAGATTTAAAAATGAAAATAACTGGTCCTAAATTCAAGCCACTGACGATAGCATTTCAGAAGAACGGATTTTAAATATGAAAAACATGCTTACTCTTCTGGATCATTTGATGGTCGCACATCAATGATTTGTATTGTGACAAGTGTCTACAAATAGTATAAATATTTCACAGAAATTAAACTTTATACTTGAATGAAAGTATAACCTTTATTACGTCAATTAAAAAAAAAGCAAAAAAATTTATAAGCCATCGATATTTTTCTTTCACTATCATTACTGGCCAGATGAACACTAAACATAGCTTACCCTGGTGGCCCTTATTTTAAAATAACATGCAACATTAAATCTATGAGATTGACATTTAAATCGAACCTCCGTCCAGTCAAGTTATGACAATATATATATCTTTAATTTTATTTGTTCGCTTAACAACTTTTAACAATCATGGTACGATAATGCCATATTCTTCAAGATATATGCTTATTATTTCAGTTTTTAAAATAACATTTTTTCTATCAGAATACAGTTTGCATCCATATTAAAAAATAACGTCTTCATTTGATCGTAATTAAAAATTGATATCTGACACTCACCAATAATGACATCAATAATAAGATAAATCCCATTCTTAAAGATCGACTTTTCTTCTATTCTGAAAAAGATTAGAAATCAATAAATTATTTACATGTAATTATACCAGCGAAAATACATTTCTGTAACGTCAGTCAATATTTCCTTCACTACAATGAGTTGCTTCTGTATTGGGTGATAATGGACTTATCTGTTACATCTTTTTGATCCTAAGTCTGTAGCTAATTCATATTACGTGCTAAGTCAGAATATGTGTCAATGTCGATAAAACAGAAATGAGGGCAATATAAATACTATTATGACGGAAAAAATAATTAATATTTATTAAGCAACCATAAAGCATATTTGCAGCAATAGCTGTCAATTTTAGTTCATAACATATCGTAATATTTAATACTGTCGTGTGAAAAATCAAAAGTCTTTCTTGTAACATGTCTACTAATTGTTTTTGCAATTGGTTTTATTATGCTTCAATTTTTTAAACCTGTGACCATTCAGACCTTCGTATGTTTTCTTTGTTGTGGAATATATTGTCCTACCAAAATGATATCACTATAAAGTAAAATCAAGGAACGATATGTTCCTTACATTACGTTAATGGCATATATTTTTTTCTTTCATTGCTGAAAATACATGTAGATGACGAATTAGGTTCCGGGTAGTGATTTATCTATAGATTCTAATAATATTAAGGATATAAGTCAGTCAAAGCTAATCAAAGCGATAAAGAACAATTCAAACATGAAAATATATATGTTTAATTAGTATAAAATGTTAAATCATTTCATCACGTTATTATTAAACCTAGAAATTATTAAATTCCAAAATCATTGAAGATCCTGCCATATTGGATAAAATGCTTGTTCCAAGGCATGATTATAGACTTTACCTGTATCCAGATACATTTTTACAGTTGAATGTTTTTTCTTGGATTTTCAAGTTTGTGTTTTTTTCTTCGATTTATGGTTTCAGGATATATTTTGTCGCTTGTTAATTTTTGTTGTCCGATATTTCAACTTTTGTTTAGTTTTCGGTAAAATGTTACTTGTAACCAGAATTTTTCATACGATCTCAGTTACATGTAGCTATAATAACGTACACTGTAGTCGCTCCTTCAACATTTGTCTGGTCGGACTACGATTAGAAAGATGCATATGTTGAATAGCAAAAACTCGATATCAGGTATTTTCAATTCGTTGACAAAAAAACATTATCGACATAAATGGAAAGTATATTGTCATGCGGCTGCTAAGAAAAGCCAAAATATCTTCGACAAAAACTGTTAATTTATGTCGACTCGAGAATATTTGCATTCAAATTTAAAATATAAAAAAAAATAAAAATCAAGATTATAAAAAAGTAAAATGTATGGGAATTTACTGTTCTTAGACTTTTTTCTGCACTTGTTTTGCAAGTAACAGCGAGGACAAATATTAATTTATCCAGGTCTTTCCGCGACCTTAAAAACAACCACGTAAACCTCTCACTATTCGCCCCGGTTTTAATCATCTTTGCTCCATTATGACATTTGGGATCGTGGTGCAACCGCGTCGCAGACAGTTATGAAAACGTTTAAATAATTCGAACTAATTTACTTGTGGCTATATTAACGCTGACCGTATGATTGTTAATATAGATAGCATATAATAGTATTCGTAAGCGAAACTCGTGTGCAACAAAGTTACATTGGTATAGTCTCTGATACAATCTGGGTTGAGTAATTCTAAGACAGCAGAATAGGTAATATGAAAATATGTCTTTTAACAACTTCCTTATATTTCAACTTTGATTTCACCATGACGTATTGATCATATATGTATTAGTTTTGATGCATGGAACATTAACGTTTGACTATGTTAGTCTGATTAGAGCAAAATCTTTAATATTATGCTTTTAACTTAATCAGCTGAATAAATAGGTTATCACTAATAGAAATCCAATATATTTTTAAGCGAACAAGTCTACACAAATGTCTAATATTTAGGAATGATATTGCTTCCTGAAAAGTGCGTGCTTCTTCAATCCTTACTACTAATTTTCCAATATTATTTCCTGATCTTATTATATTCTTTGGTCAGATTATTTCTTGCGCTAATCAAAAAGCTCTAGTTCAACTTGAAACAAGACTACATCCTTACACTTCACTTTTATTAAAAGAGTGTACTTAAAGTTAAATTTTTTTGTCATTTTTATTTTAGGGAAAGTACTGTTGGCATTTCTGGTCCTACAGGAACCCCCTACAGCGGCAACCAACAATAATCTGATGCTGAACTTGTTAAATCTTGATTAACAGGTTATGTACTTTAGGGACAATAAGCCGGAAATAGGACCATCCGAATCAATCATTCTTAAGATTTTACATGCATTTACATGTATTATATGTAAATGTATGTACATTCTCTTCATGTATACATGCCTACCCCCTTTCCATTCCCAGTTTTAAGTTGTTTGAATTCGAATATTTTTTTTTAAGTTTTCATTTTGGTGGCCTTAGTGCAAATTGTTACAACTTTTAATAGTTTTCCACATCTTGTGAAAAAGGTATGAAAAAAAAACAACATTACTTATTTATCACTTATCAGTTATTGATAATCAGGCTATGGGAAGTCGTTTAAAAACGCGTTTTAAGCGTTTAACGTATAAATCATCCTGTAAAATGTTACTTTGTGAATTGAAAAATGCACATTTAAAGAATCAATAATATTTTACTGTCATTTACTTTTCTTCTGACGTAAATGACGAGTCTCAAGAAAGTTGCAAAAAATACAGCAAGGATTATGACATATATCTATTGAAAATTGTCAAAACAAAAGACTAATCTACTACTATTTATTGTACAGATACTGATTACAACGCTATAAATCATGCAGAAACAATCTACCGTGAACGTGAATCCGGAACATTATTAATATCTATTAAGAATATAATACCATTTTGCTTATTTGAAGCGAGCTGTCACTTTTCCATGTGAAAATATACATTTTATCTGTACTGGTTTGACTGATATGGTTACATATACAAATAACATAAATATAGGTACTGAAGGAAAGACTTCTGTAGCATTAACTTCTCAAACTGTAGATAGAAGTTGATGTATGTAATACGCTAGCAGAAAATACTAAATATAATTTGTATGTACATTTTAACAAAGAAATACAGCTAAAATAATCAAGAATACCTTGCAATATAAATAGAAGTATATGAAATCAAGTACAAAATATGTAATCTCACCACTCGCCTTAATCCTGAGTTTGTTTACTTCCATTGCAAAATTCTTTGAATATATCATTCTGCATGTAGCTGAAATTTGAACTTTTATACTACCTTCAGTGACACCCAAGCTTAACTGCGTATCAGTTTCTTTATTACTTCCATTAGTCTTCAGTAATTTCTATTGTTTAAATTGGGTATTACGGCGCTTTCAGAAATTGTTTAGCTATATCGTTGCGTGGAGTTTTTGCTGCGAGAGGAAGCCAGAGTACCTGCTGAGAACCTCCAACATTCGGTAGGAAAGCTGGTTATCCTGGTCAATTAATGTTGAAGATGGGGACCCCTTGCTCTAAGCCAGGCTCACAATCAAAACCCCAGTGGTGACACGCCGTGTGGAACCGATACCCTCCGTGAATTTCTACACTAATCATACGTTTCTGGACTATTGTTTTGCTATAACCAGAGGGTTTAATTATTTCATTCATTACTGAAAATTAATATCACAATTGAAGAGGGCTAAACTGTGATTTGTGAGACACCATACGTGTAGAGTAATGTGACATTATCATTATTCGAACTGCCTCGGTGGTGTAATGATTAGCGTGCTCGCCTTGAGTGCGGAAGGTCGTGGGTTCGATCCCCGGCCGAGTAAAAAGCAAAGACATTAAAATTGGTATTTGCTGCTTCTCCGCTAAGCACACAGCATTAAGGATGTAAGAGCAGAGACTGGTCTGCTCGGAGTCAGAATAATGTGTCCGAGTGGAGTGACATGTCTTCCAGCGGTCTGTTACTTCAGTGAGCTAGCACTATAAAATTCCAACTCAGCGTGTTGGTCTAGTACAAAGCAGGATTCATATATCCATATCATACTAATATATTCTTGTCCTAAATATGGTTGAAAGATTACCCGCTGGACGTTAAACATCCATCTATCCATCCATCCATCATCATTATTCGTCGGCTATCAATTTTTGTGGATTTCGTTTTATTCAATAAACGAAATTAAAACCCCAGTGAAATATAAATTTTAATTAAATAGAAATGTGAAGAAACTCTTTGACGTTTACGAATTCATGAACTATCCAATGTACAAATTTCTCTCAAATCACAGAACTGGTACTCACGAATTTAAGTATTTTCACAGTAAAACAGTCAATCGACATAATACTACGACAGCTTAATTCGTGTATAGTCTACAATCATTGGTTCCTCAGATTGATGTAGCTTGAACATGTGATTACACTTCGGAAGTCTTTGACTTTTTCTTTTTAAACATAAGTACAAACCAGATCATATAATTGTATTGGCAATTTTTAGTTCAAAAAGAAAAGAAGAGAAAAACTGGAAAAATCCAACAAAAGCCTACGTAAAGTAGCAACACTGATATTTCTGTTGTCCTTATTATTACATCTTGAAATACGAACACTATACTACACTCCAAGACAAATTAAGGCATAAACTAGAACATTAACTATAAAAAATGAATATATCAAAGATAGCAAAACAAATGAATGGCAATATAAACGCGGATTGTGGGCTTATTTTGTTCTGCGAGCAAATCATATTTCAGTTTTATTTATTATATTTCCAGTCATACTATTATTTAAAACAGCGATTACTTAGTGTGCGAGATCATATCTTTAGGAATTGCTAAACGGGGAAAAAGAGGGAGGTTGTTATTTTCTTCAAATAATCCAGCGGAAAAATAGGTGGGTTCTCTTCAAGCAATGACATGCCCTCAGTGCTTATTATTAGTGTCGAGAACTTTTTATTTTAAGCATTGTGACGGCATGCCGCTAGTGGGCACATGCAGTGTGCGTCACATCCGAATTCACTGCGTACCTAGATTTGATCACGACCTGGATGTTTTCTGCCAGGCATGGCGTTACGAACTGTCTACCTATGTATACATTAAAATACTATTGTACCACAGGCAGGTAAACCAGCCCATCCTTCTCCAATCATTCTGGTCTTTGATGAGCACAAGTTTGAGTACACCAAGCATGTGCGCTTCATTTTCTAGCAATACATGATGGTTAAATCAGACTATTTTCAGTGAATTCAGTTACATACTTCTTATTTACCAGCATTTATACATCGGTATCTTGAATTGACGTTAAACATAAAAGTTTTTATTCCAAAATGGATATCATTTCAGTTTTTCAGGGAGCAACCATTTGATTGTTGGGACTGGTTTCGATCTACAGAATAAACCTTTTTTGGCGGGAAGGAGGAATCATAAATAATTCTTTTTTTACGGCGGCAGTTAAACCATTTCTTTTTTTTTCTTTACAAAATTTGTTGTCCTATGTACTAAAGGAGTGGTGGAGAAATTTTTTTCACTGACCTAAAAACAAATTATTATTGAAAGTTTCGGAACAAACTTTTTAAAAAATGCTAGCCTCAGCCACGAAGAATCAAACGGTTGCTTCTGTATTTACATCAGTACGAAGAAAAACTATAAATTCTAGACAAAAATATGTGCAAGCTTTCTTTATAGCTTATATTTAACCTTTTCTTCAACGTGGATAGAAACAAATTAAACAGTAAGTTCAACGGTTACGTAAATCACGTAAACACATGAAACACTAGCAAACACTTTTTTTTCCTAATTTTGCCGTTAATTACCGGTCATACAGTATAGATACATTTCTAGCAATATTCATCAATAAATGTCATCGATCATCTTGATAAGGTAAATCAATCTGGAACCTGTTTATATATCATAAATTAATAACAACATATAATAATAATAATATGTAATAATAAACGCATAATAAAAGATAATTTTCTAGAAAGTAATTACTTTGATCAAACAGTGGCATTATCATACAAAGGAACTCGACTGCATGTTGTAAAAAATCAGTCAATCAAATTTGAATATTAATAAAGATCAAAGGAGATTTTTGAGCGGATTATCTTACCTGACTGACGTTTATTTCCAAATCTATCATGCAAAATTAACACTTATTTGTATTAAAAATTTTGTTTGATACGACAGAAAAAAACATTTGATGTAACTATCCTTAACAAATGCTGAGATTAAAGCCGTATATTGTATTCTGATTACAGATATTAAATTATCTAATGAATGGATCGATCAATGTGATTGGATGTAAAAAGTATTGTTATTGAAAAAGGGATGTTATTTGAGGAAATAAACTAGTGTGTTGAGAACAGCATTCCAACTAATATGTCATAAAGGCAGTATCCATGACAAACATAAAAATCAACAATCCAATTAATCAAAAACAAAAGAGGCTACACGAAATTCTAGACTTGTTTTCCTATATTAGTACATATTACGTATTTAATTATATCAAGACAGGTAACGGGTAATACCATTTTCCATAATAAAACCTCGATTGTGCTATTACTAGTATAGTGACGTAACTTCTAGTGGGCAGAATACGGTGTGAGTGACATCCGTTGACACCGCACACCCAGAATGCACTGCGACCGCGATGGTTTCAAGCCGAAATGAGTTGCTAAATACCTGCCTGTGTATACATAAAGGTACTGTTGTATCACAGGCAGGTCGACAAGCCTACACGAAATACTTAAAGCAGTTTCGCCTAAGGATCAGGCAGAGAGTGATACATGAGTTGTTCCATAATCAATTCAAAGCAGTATAAACTTGTGGAACTTTGCAAAATATGACTTCATGCTTAAAGATTTTGCTTTTACATCATCCGTTGCCATAGCAACAGCATTTGAACTTTTCACCCTGGAGAAGCTCCAAAATGAACTAAAATCAGCCCACATTTAACGTATTTTTGTTCCGATTCCTACAGTTTTTTAAAGAATCAAGTATAATGTTCCATCATCATTTTTGAACATCAAGTATTTAGTCTCTCTTTTGGTGGACTCAGTTTTTTAAAATTGAGAAATATTTATTTGTTTCCATGGCAACGAAATTTTGTCCTTATCAACTACTCAAAAAGTCTCAAAATATGCATGTTTTTCAAACAGCTATGTAAATTCTTAACAACTTTGTGCAGAAGACGTGGATATATTTCTTCAAATACATTGACCTGATGTACAAAGAACAAAATAAAAAGTAACGGAAATCGTCTTAAAGTTGTGTTATAATTCTTCAAGTTAGGAATAAATATGCATAAAATCCTCTATTTTGACCATTTTTAAAAAAGCACAAAGTAGGTACGCCAAATGCTTTGGACAATTTCTTTACATACATAATCTGACGATTTCTTTGAAAAAACAACGAAAAGATGAAAAACCCGTGGTTTAACCAAGTTGCTATCATATCTGGATCAGAAGTTATGTTAGGTCAAAAATATGGAACAAATGACATTTTCGAAATATCTCTCCGAATTTTGCCAA
>JAOXYI010071181.1:0-12501 GCA_028566495.1 Lithophaga antillarum | reverse complement strand
GCCGAAGTTTTGTGAAATTCCATCTAGTTGTTAAGGAAGAGTAGTGGATACAATATGAGACCCTTCTCAACCAAATCCTAAGTACATGCAAAATGGCTGTTTTGTGAAAAATTTTCAATAATGAGAAACATTATATATATGGTCCACAACTACACCTCATACTAAAGAATGTGTTCAGGTTTTCTGAAATTCCGTGCAGTTAAGGAGAAGTAGTGGCTACAATATGGATCCCCGTCACCTAGCCTAAGTACATATACAATGGCCATTTTCTGAACAAATTTGAATTTTGACAAAAATTATATATATGGTGCACAATTACACTTCATACGGAAGAACGTGTTAAAGTTTTACGAAATTCCACTGAGTGGTTAAGGAGGAGTAGTGGATACAATACTGGACCCCCTTAACTAGAGCCTAAGTACATGTAAAGTGGCTATTTTCTAAACAAATTTGAATTTTGATAAAAATTATATATATCATGTACAACTACACTACATACTGAAGAATGTATTAAAGTTTCATGAAATTCCCTTGAGTGGTTAAGGAGTAGTGGATACAGTATGGGACCCCCCACTCAACTAGAGCCTAAGTACACTCATGTAAAATGACTGTTTTTTAAACAAATTTGAATTTTGACAAACATTGTATACATGATGAATGATTACACTTCATACTAAAGAATTTGTTATAGTTTCATGAAATTCCACGGAGTGGCGTAAGAGGAGTAGTGGATACAATATGGGACCCCCTCACCAAGAGCCTCAGTACAAGTAAATGGTTGTTTTCTGAACAAATTTGAAATTTGTCAAAAATTTAATACATGGTGCACAACTATACTTCAAACTGAAGAAAATGTTAAAGTGTTATGAAATTCCATGCAGTGGTTGAGGAGAAGTAGTGGATACAAAAATATAGTTACGGACTGACTGACTGACAGGCGGAAGCAATGTTCACTATATATCCTCCCGTTATCGCGGGAGTATAAAAAACATCTCCTGACAATAGTTTCCCCTAAAACTAACTTAACGTAATATTTTTCTTACAGTAAGTGCTATTAAATTTCAATTTTGTTCCTGCAGACGTTGTTGAAAAGTACTGCGTCGATCGTGATCGTGACTTTGTGTTCTTAAACGTGTGTTTTTTCCACAAAGAATTACACTTCCTTTAAACACTCAATGTACAACAGAAAGAAAGGAATATTAAAAAGCTGTGTGAAGGGAATATACGAAAAAGCCTGACTCAACGTCCACTGATAAATAAAACCGAAAATCCAAGTCATGCCAGTCAGACAGGTTAAGTTGACGTATATTTTAAATGTCGTTCTGTTGTTGCCATCTGCAGAATTAACTTCCGGTAGACTCTCTATTCTGAATACGACACAAAAAAACAAGACAATGTTTGATAATAAAATAATTCCAACCGGTATTGCGAATGAATAAAGTACCATATCCAAAGTAGTTATATAACATCTGTTACCAACGTATCCTAGATATTCAGTCTCGTTCTCGCCAATAACAAAAGAGTTAATTACATTGGCTGTCACCAGCAAGCCGGAAACGGTAAAAGTATAAAAGCAGTATATAACAATGACTCGGTTTGATTGCTTCATATTCGGTTTTATTGCCATTGAAAAGAAAACTCAAAACATGATTCAAACATGTGAACAAAACAAACATGCATCCACATTACAGATACGAGTCAAAAGTAATGGATCACAATTCCCAGAGCTACGCATGCGTTAGCATTTGATGTTCCGTTTAGTCAAAAAAGGCACAAAGAGTAAGCTATCAACAAATGTACTAAAAGCAGCATGTTGTTTATACCTGGGATCGAACGAAGGTTTTGTATAATAAATAAATAATTAGTGTAAGAGAAAGTGCATTGTCTACCAGTGACACATTTCCAACTGTAAAGTTAAATCTAGGACACAACTCTAATGGTTTGTGATTCATCCGAAATCTAAAGCTGTCTTGTCCGAATAATTTGGAGGCAGGGTTGAGATCTATTCGTCAATTTCAATCGCCATATCAGATGTTATTTCTGTCGATAAACTAATGTTTTTATCTCCGTCCGTAATATTTACGTCGCCAACAAACTCCATGACTTGAAGATAATCTATCTACTTATGGCGGTGATAATCTATTATTCACGCCTATTCTTGGATTTGGTGACAAACAGAACTCGAGCTCTATGTTACAACTATGGATACCGCTTAGCTGTGAAAATAAAGTCCGCTCTATGTTAATTTTTATAATACACCTTGATGACTGAAGACAAAATGTGTCATTGTTCTTAGATTCACTTTGTAATAAACAATACACTTTCTATTTGATACCAGATCGAATACGGGTTCACAATGCATTGCATCAAAATGATAAAATGGCGGACAAATGACCTTGCGACACAAACCCTGCAAAATGTCAGTAATATTGGTGTTAGGGACAAATAAATTGTCGCCATAAAGTTAAGATATATGAGTGTTACTACATTTTGTAATAAGAACAACTAATTGAATAAGTACAAAAATAAGCAGCTAAAATATAACAAACGAATATCATTGTTCTGAAATCTGATAATGGGCTGGATGATTTGTTGTACATATGGAAATTTGAATAAAGATTTACAGTTTTCTACCATTCATTGATTCTAAAAACTGGGACTATGTAGACTAGTACGAATACCATATATTTCACATTCCAACTTGGACTTTCGTGAAAATTAAACTGAAGATGTTGATCTTAGCAATTTGTAACCTAAGCAACATTAGAAGTGTATATATCCTTCTCATATATGAAGTCAAACACAAACAATTGTTTTCGTCACACAAACTATAGTCCTTATTCCGAATTTGAGTATTTAGTTGAACCGGATAGGTATTTAGTTAAACCAGGAGTTGCTTCCCTCCTTGTAGGTCAAACTCATGCTCCTTACTTACTCGAATAACCCAGTCATTATATTCCGTTCACTACGATCACTTCATTAACCTCAGGTAGCTCAGCGGATCAAGAGGGTGCTGAATTAATGGAGTTAGCTCCATGCAGTAGTTGACCTAACTTTCTATGTCGAACGGCGCGGAGCTAGGAGACTAACCGTTGTTTCTGACCTTGGCTCAAACTTAACTGGACCACCCGTTGATTGTGAAACGCTGTGTTTGAGGAGATAAGGCGAAACACAACAGGAGCCCAGTTAAGGGTCAAACTGCATCCCTGTCAATGGCGAGCAATGCAAATCTAGTAAAAAAGCAGGCTTTTTTAGCATGACTTGTTAATAATTTAAAGTTTGTAAAAACTTTTGTAAATGTTCTTAAAAACTTAAAGTTTAAATGTAATTAGGAAGTTAAAATTTTAACAGGTGATTCACAAAATAACATACTTGTATCACTAGATCTGCACTAGATGGTTTCAGACAAAAAGACTTTTTTGACATTTCCGGATGAATCCTATGTTAATCCAGCAGTGGGGGCCATTCTGGATTTCCGATTGGCACCAAAAGTATAAACTTGATAGACATAATAGAGGACATAATAGAGGACCATCTAAGAAATATTGTGACAACATAACAGTTCTATCGACCATGTGCTTTCCAACAAGAAGATTGTTGAAATTTCAGCAAATCAGAACACATTACATGTATTTGTCCTGGCGGCTATGTTAAATTTCAGTTCGCCACCAAAAGTGCAATGTTTGTAGAGGGCCATCCCATAAACATTCCTGTCAAGTTTGCTTTCATTTTCTAATGCGGTTTCAGACAAAAATACTTTTTTAACATTTCCCATCGAATCCTATGTTAACTGTGTCCCACGGTGGTGGCCATCTTGGATTTCCGATCGGCACCAAAAGTATAAACTTGATAGAGGACAATGTCAGAAACATTGTGACAACATAATAGTTCCATCGACCATATGGTTTCCGACAAGAAGATTGTTGAAATTTCAGCCAATCAGAACACTTTATTAGCCCTGGCGGCCATGTTGAATTTCCGATCGGCAACAAAAGTATAAACTTTGTAGAGAACCAGCCAATGAACATTATTACCAAGTTTGCTTCCATTCTCTAATATGGTTTCAGACAAAAAACTTTTTTGACATTTTCCATTGAATCCTATGTTAACTTTGACCCGCTGTGGCGGCCATCTTGGATTTCCGATCGGCACCAAAAGTATATACTTGATAGAGGACAATGTAATAAATATTGAGACAACATAACAGTTCTATCATAAGAAAACATTGTTAGCCCTGGTGGCCATGTTGAATTACCGATTGGCACCAAAAGTATAAACTTTGTAGAGTACCATCAAATGAACATTCCTGCCAAGTTTACTTCCAAGCCGTCAAGTGGTTTCAGAGGAGAAGATTGAAATGTTAAAAGCTAACGACGGACAGACAGACGAAGACGACGGATGACGACGGACGTCAAGTGATGGCAATAGTTCTCAGTATCTTAGCCAAGTCTGAATTTGAATTCGGCTGACTTGATTATTTTGAGTTATCTGAAAGAAACAGTATTTCAATTAAGAAGGGTCGGTTCGGAACACCCGGTTTTAACTTTCGTAGTCCATAATTAGAAGTTTAAAATAAAATTAAAAAGTATTGCTCATCAGCAGATGATATGAAAACACTAAAAAAGGAAAATGTAACACAACACACACACAGAAGAGTTCCCGTTAAAAGCTAACTGAAATATTATGACTCTTTTGTTGTCTCCAAAAGAACTCCTACCTTCTAATCGAAATTATAAAACTTTATGCAGTGGAAGGATATTATAAAAGTGCATGTAATTTGATATGTTGAATTTTGTTCCAAATTTGTCTCCTGCATTTTATATCTGAAAATGTACCCTTATTATCTGGTGTCCACGCTGAGAATAAACACAAAGCAGAGTCGCAGTAAACTTGTGTGCAGTACTCCCTGAGCATAAAGTGAAATATAATCTATTTAAAAAAAAAACAGCTAATGAATATCTGATAATGATATCATACTTATATCTGCCTTGTCCAAATTAGGGAAGGTATATATATATATTTGTCTATTGTCCCTCTTTTCGTTGGGTTACATGTCGAGCTGGTAATCAAATACTTGTTTTATTTTGTTTATTTTTTTTAAGTATGTTTTAAATAATTTAAAATGTATTCTTTCTATAATTAAGATATTGTTTAGTATTTCTTCAAAAATATCCACTCCTATAAATTGCACGAAAATTAAAAAATTAGTTATTATCCTGTTTATAACAGCAAAATCGAGATACGTATTTATTCCTGAATGATATATAAAGTAACACACAAGCAGGAAACTATCACAATAGCCTAATATCGTACGATATTACAAGATCTTTCAAAATATGGGTTTTCACAGAAGTGTACATGTTTAATCATTTAATGTTAATGTAATAGAGTCGAAAACCAACGGTGACTATCTGCCTATACATATTTTGTGCCTAAAAACACATTGTGAAAGTTCCAAATTGGTAATCGGATTTTTCATGTGTAATGGATTATTTCATTAGCATATTTTCAGCTATTAATAAATACTAACATGGTTAGTACGGCTATTCTCTAATGCAAAATAAATCAGTGTGTGGTATGGAGTAGATATATAACGTTTATAACGTCCATTATGTAAATTAACTCTAACGATTATCTTATGGATTATATATCGACGACGTTTTCTCTGGCGATTGTTGCACTGTATCATGTATGACATATTTGTTAATATGATATTTTATAGATCTAATATAGATGAATTGGACAAAATATGATGCAAATAGGTTATCAATTTATTGCCTAAATACCGATATTTGATTCCTTCATAAATCATTAATGAACGTTTAATTATCTGCATATTAAATTTCATTATTCCAGATATTATTGGTTCTTCAAAATTGTGTTCTTTCAGTTATAAAACGAAACAAAAGGAAGAGGAAAAACGTTTTGAAAAATTTTCAGTGACAGAAAGACAGTTGTACTCGACTAAAACGTTTAATATTTTGAAAACGATAAATCTTGTAAACGTGTACTGGATACTTGGTGTACTGAACTGTTGTAACCAATATTGTGCAGATCACCCTGTAAGTTTAGTCTTATTCATTTCATTTTCATTAGTGGAAAACCTTTAAAGTTTAAAACAAATAACTTAGTTATGTTATAATTTTTCCTTTAAGCCTCGAAAGCTGTTCAAGAATTAGGCTGTTAGGCTTAATTAGGTAAAGTTTATTGTGGATTTTATTAACGAAAAGTAAGAATATTTCAGCCAGAGATGGGTTGTTTGGAGTTAGTGAGCGATTTGGCAGAAGAATGTCCTGACAGCTATCTACCTGACCCGTGAAACATCCAACCTAGGGTAGATGTCTGGAAACTTTAACAAATGAAATAAGTAGGCTTGTGGTGATGAGGAAATTCAAATATGCAGGTTTATAAAAACAACGAGTTCTTTATACAGGTTTGTTTTTTACTGTTCTGTTTTGTTGGTAATTTGGGGGGTATTTTGCTCTTCATCATGTAATGTTTTGGATTTCCACGTATTTGGATTCGAGCATTACTGATGGAAAATAATTTCTTAAAATCTTTAAACCACTTCCTGGAAAAGACCTAACACCATTTCACCTCATTAAGGACCCATTGAAAATGGGAGAAAAAGTACGCGTATTCCGCCTAAGCCGATCCGAGACCCATTTACAGTTAACGAAAACAATGCAATATGATTTCTTAGATTTTGGAAATCACAACTTTTTAAAAACCTAATATCTGAAATCCAGCTATCATTGCAAACAACTATTCATCCCAGCAATGTGGATGTTTAACTGAAGAAAGAGATGCTTACCCTATCGACGCACCTGGTCTCACTACATTCTGGAGTTATTGCAATACCACCTGTTTGTACACATAGAGAAAAATAAAATGATACAATGTATTTCACATTTCTAAAAATCACCTACTTCACATAAATATTTATTTTTTACCCCAAAGTGAGAATGGTTTAATGACTATAAATATGTTAAAATAGTAAACCTATCCATTTCTCAGATAGATACATTTGAATATAATAGTTCAAATAGTAAATTTCAGTATAGTTAATTCTTTAACATAAAGTTTTGTTCCCCTCAAAACGAATAAAAAATTAGTCTGTTGTGCCGGGTACTACATAGGACTTTTTGGAAAAATTTTTACTTCTATTCTGTCAGCAGTCAAAGAAAGTCTCCAGAAATACTGTGAAAAAGCTTATTCTACAACATGTGTCAATCAGATGTGTATTCTGAACAACGCGATGATTTCAGTTTTTCAATTGTAAGCCTTCCATTGTTCGAGTAGCAACATTCTACTTCCCCTGCATATGGGGCCTATGTTTCATAGTTAATATTCGTTGCTTTTTAGGTATCACGATTTTCTTGATAGAGGGTTGCTCTTATTTGTCTGTAAAAGGGACTCTGGAAAACGAAAAAAAAATCGAATTAAAATATTTGTTTTGACTTGCATTTTAATTTTTTGTTGCAAATGATAAATCTTGGAAAGACCTAGCAAAGTTTAAAGACAGTTTGGGGTGATGAACTCACATCTATAATTTTTGTTTTGAATTATTAAATTGTATGGGGGATTTCTCACTGTAATTTAAATGGCGGAAAATAACTCGAATTGTTAGACAACGTCATCATTTTCAGTTTAGAAAACATCGACGTGTATGAAAATTTTATAATAATTTTGTTTATTTTTTCTACGAAAATTACTGAGATTAAAATTCCATCTACTAGCTCTGGGCAATAATGGTCACCATTTTTCAATGAAAAATTGCCTATGAAAAGTGATTTGGACATGTATTGGATAAAGGTAAGAAATTTTCATAACAGTTTTTATGAACTCTGTTACGTCTTTTTGAAAAAGCTTCACTTGCGTTCAAATTCGGCTAAACATTCATAAAAATAAATTCAATTTCCAAACTTTTAAGGAGTTCTGTTTACAGACAGTAGTTATCTTTTCAACCAAGGTTACCAAAGCATAAACTCGCTTCGAAATCTTTATAGGCAACATATGAAATTTCCTTGTCAAAACTTGTTACAAACATGTTTCTTGTATCACAGAATAATCAGTATCTCTCTTTACTAATTGTGACTTACATACATTGAGAATTATGACAACTGGTGCTATATGCAGGCAGAAGATGTTTACCCTAATGATATGTTTGTTCATACTCCCAGTTTTGTGTGGAGGTTCATGTTGCACGATCTTTGTGTCTCTCTTTTGTTCATGCTGGTGTTATCTTGCTATCTCTGGAACTTTGTTATTGTTACATTAACAGGTACATCTCTTCAAGATTCGATAATTTCTTTAGTTAGGCCTATATAAAAAGTAATATTTCGCGAATATTATTTTAGTGGATATTAATTTGTCGCGGAAATAGCAAAAAATTAAAACACCGCAAATATTAATACAGTTTTGTCTTCTTTCCAGTCATTGGTATTCTACTGTCGCCATGTAAATGTACCACTTTTGAAATAAGACCACTTAAAGAAAAATTAAGCTCAATAAGTGTTTTAATGTCAAATACAAATACTTGAAGATTAGACGAACGGACAGAAGGGGTCCTTTGGTGAAATTCAACATAAGCAAACTGACTATCCACATCATGCATTATCCCATTAAAACAATGTTTCATCGTTTTTTTTTATTTTTAAAAAGAATTTTAATTTTTTTTGAAAAACATTTTTCTTTCATATTATATGAAAAAAATGAGCACTTATTTTCAGATACTGTCTTTATTTCCTGTATAAATAATATTTTTCTTCTATTTTCCATATATTAATGATTATAAGTGCGATGAAGAAGATAATTTACAACGTGGTGCAGTGTCAACATAAACAAAAATGCATTTACATACTAAAATCAACCTATAACCAAGATAAAATTGATGAAAATGAGGACATAACAAATATCGGAAGGGAAGGGCCTAGTTTTTACGTTGATTTTGACAAATAAATAGGTCTTTGTAAGGACTAAATTTTTATAATCGGACTGGACACCCATAGTCACAGAACTCCTTTACAAATTACTTGCAAACTAGTTATCATCCAGTGATACAAAAATTACTGGGATTTTTTTCAGTTTGTTGTCATTGTAAACCAGAATTCAACATTTGTAGCTGAAATTCCTGTTTAGCTCATTTTATCATTGGTGAACGACTTTTTCAGATGGCCTCTTAGAATGAAACCTTGAATAATTATAGTTAGAAAACAATATGGTTATTTTATTTATTTATTTATTTATTTATTTTGTAATACAAATAAATCTTCAAAATGTCGAAATGTAATGACTTTTATATATATTGTAATTAGCTATTAGCAATTCCAATACAAGGAAACAACACGGTAAAATCATCGTCTTCGTGGTAACGTGCCAAAGTATTGTTGAATTAAAGACTTCAAATATTTCATGTTGATTAATGATAAAGCAGTGAAATTAATTCTAACTGAATTTCAGATACAACTGAGTAATGTTTTTAGTAAAAACTACAAGAATCCTTTTTGCATGCTGTATAGCGGAGTTGGTTTTGGTTCTGAAGTGCATAGCTATCGATAATATTCCAATCCGATATCCATCAATTGACGATGATCATGCTGCATATAATATCACTTTAAATGTAACAGATGTTGATGATCGAAAGATTACAGAAATACAGTTGTTATATTGTCCTCTTGAACCTGAAGCAAATATTACCGTATACAATCAATTCCAATTATTCTTACATATCTTGTTGCCAGAAATGTTCATGCCATGTCAATAGTTTTACAAATGGTGAACACTGTCCAAATTTAATTACACCAGTAATCCACAATAATTTAATGTCATGTATTCGTCCGCAGTATCTTATGTACAGAAGGACAGAAGTGAACAATGACCATTCATACTATATGATATCAAATTGTAGATCGGATTTTAAGGATGTCGAGGTTATACGAAATTGCACTTCGTTACCAGAATCTATAGATCAATTAAACCTTTCTCTGTTTACACCTGTTACTTCTACTAACACAAATCTTTTGTACAAGAATATTTACTGTGCTTATTGCAATTTCGAAAAAAAGATACGAGTTAGAAAATTGGGATGCTAAAATAACGTTCACTTCCTTGAACAACTATGATGTTCTGTCAGGATCAGAACTGAATGATATGTTGAGAATAATACTTGAAGGAACTGAATGCAATATTTTACTTTCAACTGAAATTGGACAAAAGTGGACTGTGATTAGGGTGGATACACAACATGCAACCAAACTGGAAAATGGAAACAGTATGATAGCAGTATCGCACAAGGATGTATAAGTTTTACTTCGCTTTATTTGAAGAAATTCAGAAATATATGTTGTTTCATGTGTAATTCAGATGAATCTGCATACATGGGCTGTACTGACAAGGATTTCACAGGCATGGTATTTGGTACAACCGGAAAGTTTTCAGGGCTCATCAGATTCAGGAAAAAGATGGAGAGAAAAATAAACCTTAAATGTTCGGAAGAGGAGGTCTACGATAGGTACTTGGTAGGTATAGTATTCTTAAGTCATTCGAAATGGCTTACTAGACTTATTTCGTGAAATTGGCATCTCGAGATATTTAAGTTTTAGGATTATCTGTAATTTACTACATTGTAGTTTACCATAAAAAGGCCAATTAAAACCAACATATCCAGAAAGAATGGATAGAGCATATTAGGCAAAATATCCTCAAAGACTATTCAGACAATTTGTCGTGATAAAAATCGATAATATAAACCAAGATACGCAAAATCAACAACAAATGATCTGGCGAAAAGGTAACTCGAGGTTCCTTAATAATTTATATGCATGTACCTGGGGTTTACATGTAGCAATACTTCATCCCGTCTGATGAATAAGGATTTATATACATTGTACCGCTTTCATTCCCCTTTTTACTGATAAAACAATAAAAATATAAAGAGACCGTATGCAGCAAATTTTGAAGAAAAACAGCAACGAGAAAATAATTTTCTGCCTGATCTATTCTATATATTTTTGGAGAAACAATGTTTCGGCTCAAATACAGGGTTTAAGTGTCACGATTGATTCGTTTCTGTGATTCGCTCTCTAAAATACCCAAGTTCACCCGTGAGTGCCGCTAGGTAATATAGAAGAGAAAACATTTATAAAATGGGAATTTTCAGTTCATTCCAATAACATGTAATTGGCTGTAACAGACATTAGCATTGAAAACATCAGACTTTAAACTGACTCACATTAGTTGGCCTACCGAAACAAAAAACAACTCCTCCCAAGCTAAAGAAAAGTAAATCTACTAGAAGATTAAATGAAGTACAGGCAGACATAAATAAGGATAAAGAGAACTGTGTTTAAGTAGCGCCATTGTAATAAAGATATTAGCGTAAAATCGATAAATGTACTAGATAATCACCTTAATCATAGGTGTGTGATCAGTCAACACCCATTTCTTTTGTTTTATTTTATTTAATTGCTTGTATTTTGCATTATTAAACATATTCAATAATTTTAATTTCAGAAAACCGAAAAAATATATATATAAAATGAAATAAGAATTGAAAAATGCTAAATTTAAGAAATGAAATAAAATTTAAAAGATAGAGGATAAGGATCCATTTTTAAGAGTCTCTAACTTTATTGGTTCTGTATCCTGATAATTAGGGAAAAATCTGTAGTAGATCAACATGAAAAGTGCTTTGAAGAATGTAAATTGAAGTGTTAAAGTACTTTGAAAAGTTGTGTCCAGCAAGGATGGACACGAAAATTTTTCTGTAGAAAATTTCTGGACAAAATGCCCAACAAGATAAAAGAAAATTAGAAATAAAAATTCTAAATTGTCGTCGGTATCGAGAATGAATGTAATAATGTTTAAAAATGAAGGAAAAGTTCAAACTAAACTGAAACAAAGCTAGACCTATTTATGCATTGAAAACAGAATGATATTTACATTTATGATAGTTCTGTTTCATCGAGAGTTATTCAAACTGTATAAGATAAACCTTTAGGAGAAAGAAATATCTTTTTGTTTTGTTTTTTTTTTTTTTGTTTTTTTGTTTACTTACAGGTCACTGCACTCCCCTCTGTACAAGATGCACCGATAATTAGATAAGATTAACATATCAATTACACACGGTAAACTGAAATATTGCCTGTAAAATAGCTATGTACCATTTACAAAAATACCTCAGTGCGTATGTCTTTGAACGTAAAATATCCTTTTGTCATTTCCAGGTAATACTGGTATATGGAGAATGATTTTCGGTTTCTATATTGGGATTGATTTGACTCCGTTCACACTTGGGAATTTTCTCGCAGGCTTTTTTTTTTCCTCCGATATTCATATCAGGTATAGTCATGTCAAATTATCGCTAGGATTGTCATTCTCGAAAACGTAGTTTTAAATGTGCTTTATAGCGAAAAGTAAACACAACTGAAGTATATCGATATACAGTATAAAAAATGTACAGGATCACTGAGATGTGAGTCATTGAAGTACAAATTGTCT